>JALAJA010000103.1:192204-198261 GCA_023376005.1 Doryteuthis pealeii | reverse complement strand
ATACATGCATACACAGACTCTAATGCCACATTACACGAGACTGTCTTATAATAGCACACAATTACAATAGCACCATACTTCTACATGGGCCACATACAACAACTTCTAATTTTACACATACATACAGGACACTTTTCTAAATGCCACAACAATACATACATAACTTCTATGCCACATAGGAGAGAGAGCAACTTCTAATTGGCGCACAATACATACACAACTTCTAATGCCTACACATACATACACAGCTTCGAATGGCACACATACATACCCACAACTTCTAATGCCCACATACACAACTTTCCAATGCCACACATAACATACACAACTTGGCTGAATGGCCACAGTACTACACAACTTCTAATGCCACACATACATACATACACAACTTCTAATGCCACATTACACAACTTCTAAATGCACATACATACATACAACAACTCTAATGCCACATACATACATACACACAATGCACATACAAATACATACAACACTTCTAATGCCACATACATACAACTTCTAATGCGCAACATAACACATTCTATACATTACACAACTTCTAATGCCACAACATACATCACAACTTCTAATGCACAATACACATACTACACAACTTCTAATGCCACACTACACAACTTCTAATGCCAGCACTATACATACACAACTTCTAATGCCACATACATAACATACACAACTTCTAATGCACATCATACATACACAACTTCTAAATGCCACACATACAAACACAACTTTCTAATGCCACATACACAACTTCTAATGCCACACATACATAACACAACTTCTAAATGCCACATACATACATACACAACTTCATAATTGCCACATACATACATACACAACTTCTAATGCCACATACATACATAACAACTTCTAAATGCCACACATACACACAACTTCTAATGGCACATACATACATACACAACTTCTAATGCCAGCCATACATACATACACAACTTCTAATGCCACATACATACATACACAACTTCTAATGCCACATACATACATACACAACTTCTAATGCCACATACATACATACACACTTCTAATGCCACACACATACATACACAACAATGCCACATACATACATCACAACTTCTAATGCCACACACACATACATACACAACTTCTCCACACATACATACACAACTTCTAATGCCACACATACATACACAACTTCTAATGCCACATCATACATACACAAACTTCTAATCCACACACATACGTACACAACTTTCTAATGCCACACACATACATACACAACTTCTAATGCACACACATAATACACAACTGCCACACAACATACATAACACAACTTCTAATGCCAACACACATACATACACAACTTCTAATGCCACATACATACACAAACTTCTAATGCCATAAGATTTTGGAAACATTATATATTGAATAAAGTTTCAATAATAAAACCCAACAATCATCAAATTTTCACTTGCAGAATGTGCAGCTTTCTAAACCAACAAAAGTGTGAACACATTTTAATGACACACAGATTTAGGAAACTTCATATATTGAATAAAGTTTCAATAATAAAACAATTATCAAATTTCCTCTTGCAAAATAAATAAATCTGAGTAATGGTTTGTTTGTTGATTGATTGATTTTAATGGCATATCAAACCGTCTGGGGTAATGTCATGCCAAACAGTTAGGAAGTAATATATGTTGTGTATTTATATTTATACATTTTAGTAATTGGTTTTAACAATATATTAGCACCATTAGGGATCATGTTGTATGGTATTGATTAAGTTCATGTCTATATTCTATGGTATTATTTTATTTCCTTCAAAAGGCATATCAAACCATATGGGGTTATGTCATACCTAGGGGTTAGGAAATAATATATGTTGCGTATCTATATTTACACTTTTGTAGTAATTGGTTTTAACAATGTGTTAGCATCATTGGGGATCATGTTTTATGGTATTGATTAAGTTCATGTCTATATTCTATGGTATAATTTTATTTCCCTAAAAAAAATTAAAAAAAAAAAAAAAAAAGACAATGTCCCCCATGTTGACATTTTCAAATACATCTTTCATATTGTATGCTTTGAAATAACGGTTTCTGATGTGAGCAAAAAACTTGCATTCCATGAAAAGGTGTTTGACATGTTTCACATTGTGGTTGTTGTTCTTGTTTGAGTATAAAATCCAAATAATAAAGAACAGATAGAAACTTACCTTTACAAGTAAACCTTTGAGTACCCCCTCAATTTTGGTCACGCCCTTCTGCAGAGGGCTTACGTGGAAATAAGAACCATTTTTCGTGTTGTGAAGAATTTTAAAATACTTTTCTGGGAATACAGCTTCAATCAACAGATTCTTAAAAATAAAAAAAATTAAAAAATAGATAAATAAAAAATTTAAAATATTTTTAAAAATTAAAAAATAATGGCAATTATCACTTTCCGGCAAAACAACATCTATATGGGTTAGTGTCATAACTTGTATTAAAAAAAAAAAAAAGAAAGAAAGAGTTAAAAGAATTAAGTCTATGAGTAGTTAAATAAGAAAGAAAAAAAAAAGTAATTTAAAATATTTGTTTATTTTTAAATCTAATCAAATTTTAAAAAATTAGTTACCCTCTCCAAACTGTTTAGTTTTGTTTTACGGCATATCAACCTCAGTGGGTTATTTAATGCCGATAAAGTTTGAAATAAATCAATTTTTAATGGATAATACAATTTTGTTTATCAACTCATGTTTTTCTATTTAACCCATAGATGGGACTCTAACAGGTACTACCACTCTGGGTCAGAGTGGACCAGGGAGCAATGGTGATGAAGGAGTGCTCCACATTCCTCAAACCTCCAAAATTGGAACCTCACCACCAGATAGAGTTTAACGTCATTCCCAGGACATTTAGACCCTCAGCCACCACCTTTTAGCACCCATATGATAAAAAGGGTTGGGGGTTGCCATAAGGGCAATAGGGTGGGGAAAATCATATAGATTCTAGGGCTTGACATGACCAGCCGATTGATCGACCACCCGTCTAACCCAAGATAGGGCCAAAGTGGAGTATTGCAAGTCATGAACTGCTCATCCACCTGGGTTCTATCCTTAAGCATCACGGGTCGCCACCCATGGCCAACAGGTGGCCCCATTGGGGGAGTCTTAACCTTCTGCAAAGGTGCAGTCGGTGCATTCTAACGCCCTAGCCGATATCTCCAAACTGTTAACCAATGGACAACCAGGGAAGGAATATTTCATTGAAGGTAGATGAGAGCCAGTGGCTTCGGCCCTGGACCTACAAGCTAACATCGTTGATCCCAGGGGGCCATCTCCCTAGGCAATACCTGCCCCCTTGATTTAAAGGGTCAGAGATGGTTTTATTGCCCAGTGACTTGAGGCGGCCCCCTTGAGGGAGTATGCCGACAGGATCAATGGATTTTTTGCACCCGCCACCCACGTGTCATGGCTTGTGGGTGGTCCCACATTAATAGGGGTACGTGGTAAATATCGAGATTTTGTTCACAGGTGACCACTTGGTTAGGTTAGGTTGGTTGGACTTTACAGCATGTCAACCCTTGTTGTGTTATTTTATGTCAAAGACATTGTTTTATTCATTTTTGATAGGTATTCTCAATTTTTTTAAACTCATTTTTCTATTTAACCAATAGATGGGACCCTAACAGGTACTAGCACTCCAGGTCAGAGTGGACCTGGGAGTAATGGTACTCCACACTCTTCAGAGCACTAAAATTGGAACTTCACCTTAAGATGCAGTTTAAGGTCATACCCCCTTTGGAGTGGGTTCTTACTCCTCTTCAGTGTATTCAGTGAATTCTAAGAGGGCTGTATTGGTCTTGAGGAGCAAAATAAATACCTACTTGAATTAAGCCCTAAATAAATATCTACTTGAATTAAACCCTATATAAATACTTAAATTAGGCCCTAAATGAATACCTATTTGAATTAAGCCCTAAATAAATACCTACTTTAATTAAGCTCTAAATGAATACCTACTTGAATTAAGCCCTAAATGAATACCTACTTGAATTAAGCCCTAAATAAATACCTACTTGAATTAAGCCCTAAATAAATACCTACTCGAATTAAGCCCTAAATAAATACCTACTCGAATTAAGCCCTAAATAAATACGAATTAAGCCCTAAATGAATACCTACTTGAATTAAGCCCTAAATAAATATTCAAATTAAACCCTAAATAAATACTTGAATTAAGCCCTAATATAATTAAGCCCTAAATAAATATAAATAAAAATAAATACCTACTTGAATTAAGCCCTAAATAAATATTCAAATTAAATAAATACCCCTAAAATAATACCTACTTGAATTAAGCCCTAAATAAATATTCAAATTAAACCCTAAATAAATACTTGAATTAAGCCTAAATAATACCTTGAATAAGCCCTAAAATATTTCAAATTAAACCCTAAATAAATACTTGAATTAAGTCCTAAATGAATACCTACTTGAATTAAGCCCTAAATAAATATTCAAATTAAACCCTAAATAAATACTTGAATTAAGTCCTAAATAAATACCTACTTGAATTAAGCCCTAAATAAATATTCAATTAAACCCTAAATAAATACTTGAATTAAGTCCTAAATAAATACCTACTTGAATTAAGCCCTAAATAAATATTCAAATTAAACCCTAAATAAATACTTGAATTAAGTCCTAAATGAATACCTACTTGAATTAAGCCCTAAATAAATATTCAAATTAAACCCTAAATAAATACTTGAATTAAGCCCTAAAATAAATACCTACTTGAATTAAGCCCTAAATAAATATTCAAATTAAACCCTAAATAAATACTTGAATTAAGTCCTAAATAAATACCTACTTGAATTAAGCCCTAAATAAAATAAATTCCCTAAATAAAATAACCCTAAATGAATTAAGTCCTAAATAAATACCTACTTGAATTAAGCCCTAAATAAATATTCAAATTAAACCCTAAATAAATACTTGAATTAAGTCCTAAATGAATACCTACTTGAATTAAGCCCTAAATAAATATTCAAATTAAACCCTAAATAAAATACTTGAATTAAGCCCTAAATAAATACCTACTTGAATTAAGCCCTAAATAAATATTCAAATTAAACCCTAAATAAATACCCTAATGAATTAAGCCCTAAATAAATATTCAAATTAAATAAATAAATAAATACTTGAATTAAGCCCTAAATAAATATTCAAATTAAACCCTAAATAAATACTTAAATTAAGCCCTAAATAAATACCTACTTGAATTAAGCCCTAATAATATTCAAATTAAACCCTAAATAAATACTTGAATTAAGCCCTAAATAAATATTCAATTAAACCCTAAAAAAATACTTGAATTAAGCCCTAAATAAATAAGCCCTAAATAAATATCAAATTAAACCCTAAATAAATACTTGAATTAAGCCTAAATGAATACCTACTTGAATTAAGCCCTAAATAAATATTCAAATTAAACCCTAATAATAAATAATACTTGAATTAAGCCCTAAATAAATATTCAAATTAAGCCCTAAATAAATATTCAAATTAAACCCTAAATAAATACTTGAATTAAGCCCTTAATAGAATTAAGCCCTAAATAATATTCAAATTAACCCTAAATAAATTAAGCCCTAAATAAATACTTGAATTAAGCCTACCCTAAATAAATATTCAAATTAAACCCTAAATAAATATTCGAATTAAATAAATAAATACTTGAATTAAGCCCTAAATAAATACCTGCTTAAATCAAGCCCTAAATACCTACCTGCTTAAATCAAGCCCTAAATACCTACTTTACTTTAAACTAGATATTTAAAAAAGAATAAATAAATATTTTCTTACCTCTGATGGATAAATTTTGTGGTTATCAGAATCGTAGATTTCAAGATATATATCATATTCTCGGTCGGTCTCAAGAACCCATTTTTTGTAAGGCAAAACGGCAAACACTGTTAAAAACAAACAGAAAAAAAATAACTTTTTGCAAACATTTAAACAAGGATCTATCAAAATTCTTACTCAATGCACACCTTGTAACC
>JALAJA010000103.1:177204-187204 GCA_023376005.1 Doryteuthis pealeii | reverse complement strand
TGCCCTTTATATATGTACAAGTAGAATTTTAACGTTATTTTATAATGCTATTCAATTTTTAAATGTATTCGATAATATAAATCAAATCTGCATTACTTTGGCTCAAAAATCGAGCCCTGGTGATATTTAATCTGTATATATATATTTACTTTGTTTTATTTTCGAAGTTTCCTCTGGATATACAGATTCACACAACTGCCCTTTATATATGTATAGATATATATATATATATATATATATATATATATTAGTTAAGAGTAATGAATGGTATATGTATAGATAAAATGATATGAAAAACACAGATGTTTTATTGAATTAATTTTTACATCTTTTGCATTGCTAATATTGCCAATATTTCGATTTCATCAAAAAATCTTCATCAGCTGTGACACATAGTGAGGTTACACTTTATCTGGTCCCACACAGTTTGAAGTTTAAGTGTCAGTTCTGGTAGAACCTTTTATCTCAACCCTGCATTGAATAAAACCATTGGGTCACTCATTCAGCTCTAGGTGGATAATTGAGATTAGAGAAAAGGGAGTTTGCTAAGCGAATAAAAATTGACACTTCAAACTGTGTGGGACCAGATAAAGTATACATCTCACTATGTGTCATGGTGGCATTCTTCTGTATTCCTGTATGAAAAACGAACCTGTTATCTACTAACAGGTCCATTTTTCATTTATTATTATTTATTGTGCTTTTATTATGCGTTAAAAACTTAACAGAAAGAAACACATTATAAAAGGAATACAGAAGAATGCTACCATGACACATAGTGAGATGTACACTTTATCTGGTCCCACACAGTTTGAAGTGTCAAGTTCTGTTAGAAGCCATTAGCTCTGCCCTGCATTAAATAAAACCAAGTATATATATATATATATATATATATATACACACATACATACACACACACAGTATCTAGCGTTATGAGTGCCCCAACTTAGAAATTTTCCAAGGTATGTGATATCACTTGGTCAATTTTACTTACTTATATAGATATATAAATATACACACTGAGATTATATAAATATATATATACATATATATAAGATTTTTGGATGTTTGTTTTTTATAGAAGCATTGTTGAATAAATTATTATTTATATTTTGCTTGAAGGCAATTATAATGCATGTATCACATAAAATTCGATAATTATAGAAAATAATCTTGACAAGTGAATCCCAGCGTCCACTTACCTACTATGGTAGAGGCGTGTAGTATCATTGACAAGGTTAATTTCGCAGGGATTGTTCGCTATGTACCGGCGGCCGAACGGATATGGTCTCTGACTATGCCTGTGAAGTCCCGGTTTCGATTCCTGTCGGAGGGGAGTCGTTAGTATACATCGCTGAAGAGACTTAATAAAGTCGAAACAGTCTGTACGGTGTTCTGCATAGCAAGCCATCCTTTGCCGGGATTCACTTGTCAAGATTATTTTCTATAATTATTGAATTTTATGCGATACATGCATTATAATTGCCTTCAAGCAAAATATAAATAATAATAATATATATATATATATATATATATATAAGTGCTTAATTGGAGTCGTACCTAATTTTGAAAATTAATTAATTAATAATGAATTAGGCGGGAATACCTATTAAATGTATGGCTAAACAAATCGAGAAAAATCAATCTCTGTATGTACATTTCGGCCTATTAGGCCTCATCAGCAGAGCTATAGATCGGAAGACCGCCCTGTGCGTGATTTGAAACCGGACTGCCAAGCTGACAGGCCGATCCCATACCCCTACACTAAACGGACTTCTTAGATTTTTATGATTTGTTTTAGAGTAGGTTAATATTCCACTTCTAGTGACTTTTATTACACGACGATATGATAAGTTGTAAACACGGTTTGTTTTGAATGGCTTTTTGCCGCCTAATTCATTATTAATTAATTAATTTTCAAAATTAGGTACGACTCCAATTAAGCACTTATTCTCCCAAAAATTATCGGCAAAAAGCCATTCAAAACAAACCGTGTTTACAATATATATATATATATATACAGTATCTAGCGTTATGAGTGCCCCAACTTAGAAGTTTTCTAAGGTATGTGCTATCACTTGGTCAATTTTATGTTTCGTGTTGAGGGCCTAAATTCAAGGTGCGAGTGATCATCAGATACACTTATGTTTATAAGTTCACTACAAACATTTGAGTTTCCAAATTTGACCCCAAGTCTGACTTTCGTTCATTACTAGACAAAACGTGGCCCAACAGGTCACTCATTCAGCTCTAGGTAGATAATTGAGATTAGGGAAACGTGAGTTTACTAAGCGAATAACATTTAAAAAAATAATAATAAACATTTCAAAAAATAATAATAAATATGACCGGACAAAACATTAAAATCATTTTGTATATTAAGCTTTCTAAGAAAGGGAATTTTGACCTAAAAAAAACCGACCAATCTCTTACTTTGCTCTGTCTATTTCTTTCTTCCCCTTTATGTATCTCTTGATTACCTCCTCATTATATAATGTTAGTTTCTTTGGGAGAGGAGAGAGACAGACAGACAGACAGACAGACACGGGAGAATTTGAAATGTATTTCTGTTAAATTTCACAAGCAGCAACCAGTAGCTTAAATTAGGTCAAAATTCCCTCTAGGTTACAAGCGTGGAGTCTACTTTTGGACTTACCTTTTTTCATTATACTTTCCCAGGGGAGATAACTGTTATTAATTATATAATACATCAATTTATTTATTAATTTGCAATTAATTATAATATAAAGTCAATAAATGGGATGCTTCGATACCAAGTGAACAGATATTAACAGTTGTGATAAAACTGAAGATCTCTTGGTCTCTTAAAGCTCGTTGTCTAACAACTGAGCTTTAACTGCTTTTTCTGAGACAGAGAGAATGAAAGCAAAGCGGAACTCGTGATGAAGTTTGTATTTTTTTTTTTTTGTTTAACAAATATTTTTCTTCCTTGAAAACAAACAAGAAGGGATGGGTGAGATTTTGAAAAACGTAAAAAAAATTTTTTTTTAAAGTTAATTTTCTATTTTTTTATTTTTACCACTTGTAACTCTGGAAAATGAAGAAAAAAGTCGGATAACTAAAAATAGAAGAGAAACTCGAAGAATCGGCCACGTGAAATAGCACGATGCCCTTGAGTTGAATTTTTTTTTCTTTTTCTTTTTTTTACAAAGTGACGATTTTGATTGAGATTAGGGAAACGTGAGTTTACTAAGCGAATAACATTTTAAAAAATAATAATAAACATTTTTTAAAATAATAATAAATATGACCGGACAAAACATTAAATGGGCATTTTGGAATAATATTAAAGGCCGATCTATAGAAAGGAAGGTTGACCTATAATATTTCACAGCTATCGCATTCGAGGTTGCTGCTTGTGAAAAATTTAACGAAGGGAAATACTACTTTCAATATTTCGTCTGAACTAATGCCGAGTCTGTGTTCTGATATATCTCATTACTCTCCTCTCCCAAAGCAACTAACTTATATAAAGAGAGAGGTAGTCAAGAGATAACATAAAAGGGGGAAGAAGAAATAACACCGAGTGTGTATGCAATAGTTATATGAGATTAGGTCGGTTTTTTGATAATTGTAATTGCAAATACAAGCTCGATTAGTAATTAGAACCAATAGGAGTCCACTTATAGTTTGATATAGATACCTATTTCTCTTATGGGGTCGAATTATATCTTGCGTGATGTACTGACTGGAGAGCTCATGTATAGCCATCACCTCCCACAATGAAATCGACGTCACAGACGCCGATGTCTGTGTCTCTTTCAGAGAGGAATACAGTGTCATGGACGATGTGTGTGAGGTTGATAGTATAGCACTTATTTTATCCGATGTGCAGTTCAAGACTAAGACTCACGAAAAAGATACCTTCTCAAAGGTGCACCAAT
Source organism: Doryteuthis pealeii (assembly GCA_023376005.1). NCBI lineage: Eukaryota > Metazoa > Mollusca > Cephalopoda > Myopsida > Loliginidae > Doryteuthis > Doryteuthis pealeii. The sequence goes on along the minus strand of JALAJA010000103.1, from coordinate 183,299 downwards.
ATAAAATTATTTGTATATGAATTTTGTGATGTTGCTCAGCTTATAAGTAATATCAAACGCCAGAGAAGTGATACTATCTGGCACCTTCTTCTTTGTGTATGCATAGCTCTACGAATCTCTACTCACGCTATCAGGCACTCACTAACGAGACACTCACGTGAGTTGGATAGACTCTCTTTGAGTTAGGAGTAGATAGATGGAGCTACTCCACGCAGCAGGCATCCCTCGCGCGTCTATGCTCTAGCGATTGTGGATTCTGTTATGTATACTCTCTCACTCTTTCGAGTGGATGTATTGTTAGATATGAGATATATGCGATGATGATCGAGGATACTCCATACAGTTATGGAGTGAGTGAGGGATCCATCGTTTGGATCGGTCGATGAGCCGCATCGAGGTGCGCGAGAGATGCGGTACCAGATTCTTCGCGAGATGTTCCGATGATATTGTGTATTGTAGCATGACTAGGATCGTATATATGCTTGGGTATCATGATCTTTGCTCTACTGGTGTGTGAGAGTATAAATCATATCTAGTAGTTGTGGACTCTTGTGATGCAGAGCGGTCTCGGAGACTATTATGCCATAAAGAGTATATAATTTTAATCTGCGACAAGATAACCGTATTTCGATTTTTTTCGCACTCATGCAATAATTCATTATGGAGGGATTATTAAGAAGAGCAACTGTGACTCAGCGGATATATATATTGCACGTTTTAAATCAGAATTGTAAGGCGCTATACTGGAGACGAGATATATTCTGTAGCTTATAATCTGTGTGATATGGAGAGATATTAAGGCGCTGGGGTGAGTCAGTCAGCCCTCGTTCTCGCTTCACATTACTGTGGAGAGTGCGATCTATCGTCTAGACGCTCGCGGTGCGCTGTATTCTGACCTGTATTATGTGCTGTCGGTCTTATCGGTGTTCTCGTAGTGTGAGGTGCGAAATCACGGATCTAGCAGGGAGTGCGATCGAGGTCATAAAGCAGTTCTAATCTCCACTAGCCTAGGCTTATAGGTGTTCTGATCATCGCGCGCTGGCATAGATCAGGGAGTCAGCATTAACTGCGTATCGCAGCTCATAGAGTACGTCATTGATACGTACACACTCACGCACTCGAAAGATTCCATTATGCAACATTATCGTCGAGTGACTAGCAGATTGTATAGCGAACTGTGAAGGAGACAGTACTCGCTCATCGATCACTCCAGAATGTATATAGTGGACTTAGAGCTGTAGTGTATATATGGTATATTGATTATTGAAGTTTAGCTGTGTCTATCGTTTCCATTGGTATTCGAGTCGTGAATGGCTGTTTATCCTGTAGAGCAATCTAGTCGAGAGGAGGGGAGAGTTTGTGACATCGAGAAGATGGGTAACATGAATGGGTATATCCGGATTATATATGCTAGAAAAGACACACCACTATAGATTGTTTCCTCTATTATATTTTCAATTATAAGTTATATTAATAGATTTATTGTAAAATTGTTAAACTAAATATAAAAAAGCTACAGAAAAAACAATATCAAAAACATGGAGCGAAAACCTACTGTGTATGGTATTTAACTGTCTTACACAGTCTCTTTGGTTCAGCTGTAGTTCACCAACCGGGTCAGAATTTACTCCATTTTATTATTGTCATGGAGGCCTTCTGTAATCCTCTTCACTCGAGTTAGTGAATTAATATCATTGAGAGAATTATGCAAATGACTGTCAAACTATAAGACTGTGAATATAGCTGCTTTGAGACATTTCATGGGAAAATTATAAAGATAAAAAAAAAACTTATGGGGGAAGACCTCCAATAGGAATATAAGCAATACTTTCATCTAGCATACAAGAGCTGAATAGAATATTCAATTTAAAACTTTTTTATTAAAGAAACATAGACGCAGCTTAACCTCAATAGCTCGGTGCTTAAATTGCTTTCTGGGCTATGGGGTTACCACAAGGTGGGACCTAGGATAAAAAGGTTAGTCTTGCAGATCCTTATTGAACGCATTGTTGGTTGGTTTTAGACGGCATAATCAGACCTCCGGTTGGATTAATCTATTATTAATATGCAACGAAAATGGTGAAGATAAATTTTGTCATGGCTCTTTAATGGTAGTGACTAAATGACCTCTGTTATATAATCATGTTTTTTACTCTTATAATTTAAATACCTAGTTTACTGATTGGGCGCGACCCAAATTGATTTGTTTACATTTTAATCCACGAACACCGACCATATTACTACTATTTGTGCTCACTATTACGACTTCTTACCTCCGGGTGCAGAGTGGACATAGTAAGCAATGGTGAATGAAGGGGTGCGCTCCATAATTCCCCAAATGCCCTCAAAAGCCTCCAAAACTGGAACCTCACATCAGATAGAGTTTATATATTATTTCCAGGACATGTAGACCCAATCAGCCACCGCCTTCTTAGCACCAATAAAATGAATAAAAAAAGGTGTTGCGGCTTTGCCATAAAAGGCAATAGGGTTGGGGCAAATCTCATATAGGTGCTAACACGTTGCTGACTGTGACCAGCCCAGAAAATGGTCTGTGAGGGGGCCAATCTCCGATATGCCACCCGTCTAAGCCTACCAGTTGAGGTTTCTAAGTGAGTGTTGCAGGTCATGGGACTGCTCATCTAACCAAAAACTCTGTCTAAGGATCACGGTCGCACTCCACGGCCTAACAGGTTAAAGGCGGGGAGTCTTACCTCTGCAGAGCGTGGCACGTCGGGGTGCATTCTTAACACCCCACCAACAAGGGTGGTTTTTCATTATTTTGGGTAACAAAAAGCAAGCTCTGTGATAGTGAATTAGTGTGTATATATATTTATGATATATAGCTCACGGATATGAGTATCATAAATAATTTTTTGATAAGCGAAGTAATGCAAAAATATATGTTTGGAGAAAAAACATATTTATAAATTCTTTGTGTTAAAACTACTTTCCGAGCTTCAACAAACATTTTGTACTAGGTTGCACTTCAGTTCCTTAATTACTTTACTTCTCTTTTGAACTTAGCGTCGACATTGACGTAAATCTCCGTTCTCCCGGAAGAGTTCATGCAAGAAGGCGCGTATCTCCGCCCTCCTGGTTCAAGGCCAACGATAATGTTTGCGGGGTCTGATAATTCAGATTCTCCAATTTGAGACCTTGAAAATAAAAAGTTTTTAAAAGTTTAAAAGAATTTAAAGAAAAAAAAAGAAAAAAGGGTACAATCATTATCAGTTAATGCTGTTCAAAGGGTCAATATGTTACGGGGTCTGATAATCAGATTCTCCAAATTTGAGAAACCTTGAAAAATAAAAAAAGTTTTTGTAAAAGTTTAAAAGAATAAAGAAAAAAAAAAAATGAAGGTACAAATCATCTATCAGTTAATGCTGTTCAAAAGGGTCAATATGTTGCGGGGTCTGATAATCAGATTCTCCAAATTTGAGAAACCTTGAAAAATAAAAAGTTTTTAAAAGTTTAAAAGAATAAAGAAAAAAAAAAAAAAAAGAAGGTACATCATTATCAGTTAACTCTTAACATCCTGTTGAGATTTTTCTAAGTCCAGAGCATTCCTATAAGGATATATAAAAAAAAAATGGCTAAAAATGACCTTTGCATCTAAAGTTACCCATTATTTCCCTTAAATCAAAGATTTCTACATATGTTTAATATTAAATTTAAACAAAGGCTATTGTTTGGGGCTGATTAGTTAAAACAAATGTGACTTCCAACCGGGTGGAATGAGGTGGTATAGGACTTTAAGAGTTAATGCTGTTCAAAAGGGTCAATATGTTGCGGGGTCAGATAGTCAGATTCTCCAAATTTGAGAAACCTTAAAAAAATAAATAAATAAAAAAAAAATGAAAAGTTAAAAGAAAAAGGAAAGGTATAATTTGTATTATTTAGATTATTCAGACTATTGTCCTCATCTTTATTGTTATCTGTACAACGTTTCGACAGATGTGCCCTCCTGATTCCTTCAAGTATTTTTTTTTTTTTAACTCGGGAACATTCTTATTCATTATTTTCAGTGCCAAATTTTGTGTGTAATATATATAATATATATATAATAAATAGATAATCTAATGAGTCAGACGAACCTACTATTAGTTTCGCATAAAGCTCTTCAGGGCTAAAATCTGATTTTAGCCCCTGAAGAGCTTTATGCAAAACTAATAGTAGGTTCGTCTGACTCAGTAGATTATCTTTATTACTTGGCTCTACTTAGGTATCGAGCACTTTTTTACAAATTAGCTTCTCCTAGCGGTTATATGAATATATATATATCTTATATACATATATATGCATATAAATTGTTTTTTGTTTTTTGGGGCAAATACATACCAATGATTATTTTTGTTGGTACGAATATCTTGGTCTTTTTCTTTTTTTCAAAAAAATTTTTTCTTCCTGGTTTGTTTGGTAGTATATTTTTACAATCAAACTCTCTGCCGGTTTTTCTCTCCGCAAGGATCTACCAACACGCTTGGTATATTAAATATATATATATATAGTATATATTATATAATATATATATATTGTTTTTTGAGGGAATTTTTCGTACGTGGCAGAGGGATTGGGAGGAGTTGGAATAAAGTTTAAGAGAGTCATTGCTTATTAAAACAGTGTAATGTAGCGTAGCAGAGAAGACGCATTTCTGGCTAAGTTACTGTTATATTGTTTGAATTGCAAAAAATTGTTGTCTTTAATACATTATTTCTTGTTTTTTATGAATGTCTACTCTTAACTCACTTAACTTCAGTGTCATGTAAAATATATTGTATTTATTTTTTTTCACATGTATTAATAAATTGGTAGAAATGATTTTCATTAACTTCAGTTTGTATTATAAATTGGTAGAAATAATTTTCATTAACAATCAGGTGTATTAATAAATTGGTAGAAATGATTTTCATTAACTTCAGTTGTATTAATAAATTGTAGAAATGATTTATTAACTTCAGTGTGTATTAATAAAATGGTAGAAATGATTTTCATTTACTTCAGTTTGTATTAATAAATTGGTAGAAAATGATTTTCATTAAACTTGCAGGTGGGTATTCATGAATTGTAAGAAATGATAGATTTCATTACTCAGAGTGTATGGTGAATAAAAATGACTCTGAAATGATTTCATATAACATTTGCATGCTTGTTATTATATAAAATGGTAGAAAATAGATATTTCAGTGTACTTCAGTTGTATTTATAGAATTGGTAGAAACTGATTTTCATTAACTGCAGGTTGTATTAATAATTGGTAGAAATGAGTCTGGCCCCCCAGCATCATAACCTTCATCAATACAGTGTATTCCAGTACTATAAGCGACGGTGGTAGATAAATTGAATAAATGCTTTCTCGGTTAAGGCAAACAGGAAAAATATGTGCTATGTCATAATTAAAAACAGGTCGTAATTAATAAATGGAGTAGAAATTAATTTTCATTAAATCAGGTGTTATTAATAAATTGGTAGAAATAATTTTCAATTAACAGCTAGACAGTTAAGTTGTCGCGTGATTTTATCAGATACCTGAGGATTATGTACGTATCGAGCATGATTCACGCTGGTTCCAGGGAGTGCAGCATATGGTTATATATAGTTCACGTCTTCATTATATCGGGTGTAAACTATCTTAGCCGGTGGAGGTTGCGATAGGACGCAGGAATCTAAGATTCTGTTAAGATGCGTCAGAGGATAGGATTTTCATAGTGAATAACTATAAATGTAGTCCAGGGATTTGTATCTGAATTGCTGATACAAAAGATTGTGTCGTCAGTAGCATCAGCGATTCTTTGAATTTATTAATTAAGCGATTTTGCAGGCTGAAACGTGAGTAAAGCCGTGTGCTATTATATGTATCTATGCAAAAATTGGAATCATCAGGAAATGGCTGTTGCCAGGGATCTTTTCCATTTTACGCACGTAACCATATCAGGGTGTTGAATTGTATAAATTCATGGAAGATAAGAGTCAGGGACTGCAGCTGTTACGTTAGTAAATTGGGTAGAAAATGATTTTCATTAACTTCAGTGTGTATTAATAAAATTGTAGAAATGATTTTTCATTAACTTCAGTTGATTAAATAAATTGGTAGA
>JALAJA010000103.1:149267-177104 GCA_023376005.1 Doryteuthis pealeii | reverse complement strand
ATTATGTAGACTCATCTTCCATGGCATAGTCTTTCTATATCACAGAATATGAGAAAAGCGAGTGGTAATCCTTGTCATTCAGTCTGTTTAAAAATTTCTGAAGTTTGAAAAAAGGAGACGGTTTTGAAATATGACATCAAATATTCTATTTTAAGGTGTGAGTATGTAGCGCTGTTAGTGTGTGTATTGAAGGAAACATTGTGCATTTTTTTAGGTATGTGGTTGTGTGGGTGTATAAATTTTTTTAAACAGACTGAATGACAAGGATTACCACTCGCTTTTCTCATTATTCTGTGATAAATAATTTCTTATCTTATGCCCTGAAGATGATCTAATTAATAGATCGAAACACTGCAGCGTCGGCCAATAAACTCACCACTTAACCCATTTAAACCTGTGTTTTTTCATTTTTCTTGATATATTGCATATATATATATATATATATATTAAAGATTTTTGTTTGTTCTTATAGCATTAGAAGCATGCATTAATCTTAAACGTAATAATAAATTTTTTGAAAGTGAAGTAATGCAAAATATATGTTGAGAAAACATTTATTAAATTCTTTGGTGTTAAATACTTAATATTTTCAGCGCAAACGGCCATCTTCAGAGTATCGAAAGTTTTGAAAGTTTATATAAAAAAAAATGCTTCCGAAAGATAGTCAATGAAAAATGACAAGATATTTAGAGTCTTCCTCTAAGTTTTTATTTTTTAATTTTTTTTTCAGAATGTCCAAGCAGCTACAGTCGTGTTGACAGTCATTGCTAATCTCATGATAAACCCGACAATAATTCACCTCCTGCAATTTGGGGTGGTGACCTACAAGCTGGAACAACTGAGACAAAATACCATCACAGGTAGGTTTGTCGCTCCACCTGTTTGATCTGTTTTTTTTCTGTTATGTTTTTTAATGTACAATAAATAATCTATTATCATACTAAAGCTGAGCAAATCAACATTTACTTCCTAAAGGCTTTTTTCCTATTTAGTTTAATGACACAAAAATTATACTAAATTATTCCTTACTTTTAGGATTGAATTATGTTTGAAAAAAAATTCTGTTTTAATTGGTTCTAATTAGTCATAATTTGCAATTAAGTCAAAAACTGACTAATCTCTTACTTTATTTTCTGTCTATCACTTTCTTTCCCTCTGTGTATCTCTTGATTACCTCCTCGTTATATAACACTGCAGCATAGGCGAAATAAACATTACTCGTTTTATGAACTTGTGTTTTTTCAATTTTTCATTTTATATATATATATATATATATATATATAAAACACATGTTTAATTGAATTTATTTTTACAATTTTAGCATTGCTAATATTGTCAATGTTTTGATTTCATCAAAAAACTTCATCAGAGCATAATGATAATTGTGATTGTTTTAAGATGTGAATATTTTAAACCTGATTCTTCAAGAGAGAAACAGATAATATTTTAAATTTAAACTGGAAATATTGTTTTTTCCTAAAAGTGTGTCTCGCGTTCATTCAGTGTGTCTCGTTCATTCTGTTTCTCTCTTGAAGAAGCCAGTTTAAAACCTTCACAATTATCATTATGCTCTGATAAAGATTTTTTTGATGAAATCGAAATATTGGCAATATTAGCAATGCAAAAGTTGTAAAAATAAATTCAATTTAACAACATGTGTTTTTTCATATCATTTTATCTATACATATACCGTTGGATTCATTTCCTTACTCTTAACTAGTATATATATATATATATATATATATATATAAATGGAGATTGTATGTTTTTCTGTCTGTAACCGAAACTATATTACTACTCAAGTCACAATTCCCTTCGTTATTTACATCACATTCTCCATGATTTTATTTATATTTAAACCTCAATTATTAATAAAATTGCTTCATCTTTTTATTAGTGTTGTCTATATCTACACACAAATAACATGCAATTGTATTTATATATACAAAAAATAGCGGTTTACAGTGTGAATGGGAAGGCTAATTTGCATATTGATATTAAAAATGTGATTTTATTAAATATGTGCTTAGTATTATTGATTTCTAATTGTTTGGTTTTATTTTAATGAATATAAGCAAAAATCTCTCCAATGAATCTTAAATGAAATCCATTAACAAGAAAAAATAACTGTCATTTTATTCTTTATTTCCTAATTTAACTAAATAGTTAAATAAGTAAAATTCAGAAATGAAAGACGGGAGTAAGTTTCATTTCTATTTTTCTATTATAACCCCACTCTGTTACATATCTTTTTATCTGCCTTCTTATTAGACTTTCTAATTTAATACGATATTTCATTACATTAAAACTTAAATACTTGCACCCGGAGGGTGCATATATTTGCTAGTATATATATATATATATATATATATATATATATAAAGGGCAGTTGTGTGAATCTGTATGTCCAGAGGAAACTTTGAAAATAAAACAATTAACGACAAAGTAAATATATATACACATTAAATATCACCAGGGTTCGGTTTTTGAGCAAAAGAATGAAGATTTATATTATCGAATACATTTAAAAATTGAATAGCATTATAAAATAACATTAAAATTCTACTTGTACATATATAAAGGGCAGTTGTGTATATGTGTATGTTCGGAGGAAACTTCTAAAAGATAAAACATTATCGACAAAGTAAATATATATACACATTAAATATCACCAGGGCTTGGTTTTTGAGCAAAAATAATGAAGATTTGTATTTTAAATAGGATGCACTAATTTTTCTTTTCAGAAGGTCTGTGCACTTTTTCATCTGACACCTTACCTAACTTGATCAATGCAAGGCCTTTTTTAAATATGGATTTTAATGGGGCATCCTGCAATGATCCAACTCTTTATTCAGTAATAATGGATATGCAAGACTAACTTTTGCTCCCCTCTATATCCAGGTGAGGCTGGGTAGCCACTTCTAGTACCTCAATAAAATAATTTTTTTTTTTTTTTTTTTTTTTTCCCAGAGATTGACTTACCTTCTCCGCAATATTACCTGGAAGTAGTCAACCCCAACATCACATCTTTTGATCCAGCCACATCGGAAGCTGTTGCCCTTACACTTGGAAGTACAGAGATCATCCTTCGTGATCGCAGTATCCTTATGTTGAATTCTTTGAGAGAAGAAAAAAAAAAACAAAAAAAACTGGATATTTTTCTGATATTGAGCATTTTCTTTGTAGATACTGTAACTTTTAAACACAGTCATTATATAATTATATACAATATATATATATTAAATGACATATATATATATATGACATTAAAAAGATGGCCAGAAAACTAGAAAGGATCGAACAAAAACTCGTCCGACAAGAATCGTCAGTACAGTTTAACACAACATGTTTAAAAGAAAAAATGCTGCCAAAATACACTTTTATATATATATATATATATATATATATATATAATAAGATAAATACATAAAGGTTTTACATATCTATTTATTAGGTGACAAAGGAACAATCACAACCATATTGGTTTCATGCGATGCAATCATCAGGTGAAGATGTTTCAAATGTTTATATATATATATATATATATATAATATATATATATAAGGATGGAGGAAACGTAAATATTTTTGAACTTTCGTTTTCCTTTCAATTTCTATTAGAATTTTCTAATAAATTTGAATTACACCAGCAAGTTTTGAAATATTTTGATTTTTCAAAATTATTAAACTAGATAGATTTTTAGTAGTTTGTATCTTGAAGTTAAACTTTTTTTGGTAATTTATGAGGAAGTGCGTCCCGGTCTCCTGCCTCAGAAATTGCTACCTGGTGGCTATTAAAATAACGTCCCCAGCTATGTCGTCTCAGATTTTCTTTTATTCATGTTTGTTTAATGTCTTGTTTAGATAAACAGGAATTACGACAAAAAAGAAGCAACACCCCACAAATACATTTACTTGTAGAAAATACCTATCTCCATTTGTTTATATCTATCTATATTATTTTGTTTGTTTATCTATCTATCTCAGTCTATTCCAAACTATATATCCATCTTCATATCTAAACAAGAATTACGACAAATTTCTAATAAATGAACAAGAATTACGACAAATTTCTATAAATGAACAAGAATTACGACAAATTTCTATAAATGAACAAGAATTACGACAAATTACGATAAATGAACAAGAATTACGTCAAAAAAGAGAAGCCCCGCCCCCTCTAAAATACATTTAACGTCCTAAGTTGGTTGTTTTCTTTCAAGTAACACCGACATAGCTGGGGACGTTATTTTAATAGTCACCGGGTAGCAATTTCTAACCATTTGACCACGCACCTCCAGTTAAATATATAAACCATTCCATTTTCAACTGATATAATCTATTTATAATGGTTGACTGAAAAGTTCAAAGGATGACAAAATATTGATAATTTTTTAAATTTAAAAAAAAAAAACCCTTTTTCCGTAATTGATTTGGTTCCTGATCTTAATTTATCGTCTGAATACCATTTATTTTTTGTTAGTTCCTTAAGTTCTATCTAGATATCCAGGATAGTGAACAATCATACCAGCCATCTGCTATCATGCATGTTGTACAGCCTGCTTATATTGGTAAGTATTATTATTATTATTATTATTGATAATGCACTTAATAATATACCTATTTTGTGTGTGAGTGTGTGTATGTATGTGTGTATATATCTGCTTATATTGGAAGTATTATTATTATTATTATTGATAATGCACTTAATAATATACCTATTTTGTGTGTGTGTGTGTGTGTGTGTGTGTGTGTGCTTATATTGGTAAGTATTATTATTGATAATGCACTTAATAATATACCTATTTCGTGTGTGTGGGTGGTTGTGTGTGTAGATATGTATGTAGATATCTGCTTATATTGGAAGTATTATTATTATTATTATTATTATTATTATTATTATTGATAATGCACTTAATAATATACCTATTTTGTATCTGTGTGTGTGTGTCTGTGTGTGTGTCTGCTTGTATTATTATTATTATTATTGATAATATTAATAATATACATAATATACATAATAATATATATATAATATTTCCTTATGAAACAAGATCACAAAAGAGGTGCCTAAAGGTCATATGGTCCAAATCTTGTTCTGACAAAAGAGATCTGGATCTTCCCTTGTTAAGTCAATTTCACTATTAAGTATTTGTTGGAGTGTGTCTTATTGTATGATTCAATATATTGTTTATAACTTATTTGTATTTTGCAAAAAATTTAATCTTAAAAACTGAAAAGATTTAAAAAAAAAAAAAAAAAAAAAAAAATAATCATCCTCTCTCATCATGGTGTCTAGTGAGACTAAGAAAAAATGTTGCTAATATTCGATTAATTGGACCATATGACCTTTAGGCACCTCTTTTGCTATCTTGATTCATAAGGATATGTTTTTCATTTACACTGTCAAAATCCGGTTGTTTGTTAGGGTTAGTTTTATAATTAAAAAAAAAACCTCTAAAAATCATCTGTTAACAAACAACCGGATTTTGACAGTATAAATGAATCAAGATTGCAAAAGGGGTGCCTAAAGGTCATATGGTCTGATTAATTTATTTGGACGTGAATGAAAATTAAATTTGGTTACAAGGTGTGCATCGAGTAAGAAGTTTGAGAAGTCCTCGTTTAAATGTTTGCAAAAAGTAATTTTTTTTTGTTTGTTTTTAACAGTGTTTGCCGTTTTGCCTTACAAAAAGTGGGTTCTTGAGACTGACCGAGAATATGATATTTATCTTGAAATCTATGATTCTGATAACCACAAAATTTATCCATCAGAGGTAAGAAAATATTTATTTATTTATTTATTTATTTATCTTTTAAATATCTAGCTTAAAGTAAAGTAGGTATTTATTTAGGGCTTAATTTAAATAGGTATTCATTTAAGGCTTAATTTAAGTAGGTATTCATTTAGGGCTTAATTCAAGTAGGTATTCATTTAGGGCTTAATTCAAGTATTTATATAGACTTTAATTCAACTAAGTATTTATTTAGGGCTTAATTTAAGTAGGTATTTATTTAGGGCCTAATTTAAGTAGGTATTTATTTGGGGCCTAATTCAAGTAGGTATTTATTTGGGGCCTAATTCAAGTAGGTATTTATTTGGGGCCTAATTCAAGTAGGTATTTATTTGGGGCCTAATTTAAGTGGGTATTTATTTGGGGCTTAATTTAAGTGGGTATTTATTTGTGGCTTAATTTAAGTGGGTATTTATTTGTGGCTTAATTTAAGTGGGTATTTATTTGGGGCTTAATTTAAGTGGGTATTCATTTAGGGCCTAATTCAAGTATTTATATAGGGCTTAATTCAAATAGGTATTTATTTAGGGCCTAATTCAAGTATTTATATAGGGCTTAATTCAAGTAGGTATTTATTTTAGGGCTTAATTCAAGTAGGTATTTATTTTAGGGCTTAATTCTAGTAGGTATTTATTTTGCTCCTCAAGACCAATACAGCCCTCTTAGAATTCACTGAATACACTGCAGAGGAGTAAGACTCCACTCCAAAGGGGGGTATGACCTGGGTATGATGTTAAACTGCATCTTATGGTGAAGTTCCAATTTTAGTGCTCTGAAGAGTATGGAGTACCATTACTCCCAGGTCCACTCTGACCTGGAGTGGTGGTACCTGTTAGGGTCCCATCTATTAGTTAAATAGAAAAATTAGTTTTAAAAAATTGAGAATACCTATCAAAAATTAATAAAACAGAATGTCTTCGACATAAAATAACACAACAAGGGTTGACATGCTGTAAAGTCCAACCAACCTAACCTAACCAAGTGGTCACCTGTGAACAAAATCTTGATATTTACCACGTACCCCTATTAATGTGGGACCACACACAAGCCATGACACGTGGGTGGCGGGTGCAAAAAATGCATTGATCCTGTCGGCATACTCCCTCAAGGGGGTCACATCTGCCACTGGGCAATAAACCAATCTCTGACCCTTTAAATCAAGGGGGCAGGTATTGCCTAGGGAGATGGCCCCCTGTGATCAACGATGTTAGCTTGTGGGTCCAGGGCCGAAGCCACTGGCTCTCATCTACCTTCAATGAAATATTCCTTCCCTGGTTGTCCATTGGTTAACAGTTTGGAGATATTGGCTAGGGCGTTAGAATGCACCGACTGCACCTCTGCAGAAGGTTAAGACTCCCCCAATGGGGCCACCTGTTGGCCATGGGTGGCGACCCGTGATGCTTAAGGATAGAACCCAGGTGGATGAGCAGTTCATGACTTGCAATACTCCACTTTGGCCCTATCTTGGGTTAGACGGGCAGTCGATCAATCGGTTGGTCATGTCAAGCCCTAGAATCTATATGATTTTCCCCACCCTATTGCCCTTATGGCAACCCCCAAGCCCTTTTTATCATATGGGTTCTAAAAGGTGGTGGCTGAGGGTCTACATGTCCTGGGAATGATGTTAAACTCTATCTGATGGTGAGGTTCCAGTTTTGGAGGTTTGGGGAATGTGGAGCACCCCATTCATCACCATTGCTCCCTGGTCCGCTCTGACCCGGAGTGGTAGTACCTGTTAGGGTCCCATCTATGGGTTAAATAGAAAAACATGGGTTAGTAAACAAAATTGTAATTCCATTAAGAATTGATTTATTTCAAACTTTATCGGCATTAAATAACCCACTGAGGTTGATATGCCGTAAAACAAAACCAAACAGTTTGGAAAGGGTAACTAATTTTTTTAAATTTGATTAAATTTAAAAATAAACAAATATTTTGAATTACCTTTTTTTTTTTTCTTTCTTATTAACTACTCATAGACTTAATTCTTTTAACTCTTTTCTTTCTTTCTTTTTTTTTTTTTAATACAAGTTATGACACTAAACCCATATAGATGTTGTTTTGCCGGAAAGTGATAATTGACATTATTTTTTTATTTTTTAAATATTTTTTATTTTTTATTTATCTATTTTATAAATTTTTTCATTTTTTAGAATCTGTTGATTGAAGCTGTATTCCCAGAAAAGTATTTTAAAATTCTTCACAACACGAAAAATGGTTCTTATTTCCACGTAAGCCCTCTGCAGAAGGGCGTGACCAAAATTGAGGGGGTACTCAAAGGTTTGCTTGTAAAGGTAAGTTTCTATCTGTTCTTTATTATTTGGATTTTATACTCAAACAAGAACAACAACCACAATGTGAAACATGTCAAACACCTTTTCATGGAATGCAAGTTTTTTGCTCACATCAGAAACCATTATTTCAAAGTATACAATATGAAAGATGTATCTGAAAATGTCAACATGGGGAAATAAAATTATACCATAGAATATAGACTTGAAACTAATCAATACCAGACAACATGATCCCTAATGGTGCTAATATATTGTTAAAACCAATTACTAAAATGTATAAATATAAATTAACAACATATATTATAGGCATGACATAACCCAGACGGTTGAGATGAACTAATCAATACCATACAACATGATCCCTAATGGTGCTAATATATTGTTAAAACCAATTACTAAAAGTATAAATATAAATACACAACATATATTACTTCCTGTTAGGCATGACATACCCCAGACGGGTTGAGATACCATAGAATATAGACTTGAAACTAATCAATACCATACAACATGATCCCTAATGGTGCTAACATATTGTTAATACCAATTACTAAAATGTAATAATATAATACACAACATATATTACTTCCTAACTGTTTGGCATGACATTACCCCAGACGGTTTGATATGCCATTAAAATCAATCAATCAACAAACCATTACTCAGATTTATTTATTTTGCAAGAGGAAATTTGATAATTGTTTTATTATTGAAACTTTATTCAATATATGAAGTTTCCTAAATCTGTGTGGCATTAAAATGTGTTCACACTTTTGTTGGTTTAGAAAGCTGCACATTCTGCAAGTGAAAATTTGATGATTGTTGGGTCATGCAGTTTTATTATTGAAACTTTATTCAATATATAATGTTTCCAAAATCTGTATGGCATTAGAAGTTGTGTAGTATGTATGTGGCATTAGAAGTTGTGGTATGTATGTATGTATGTGCATTAGAAGTTGTTGTGTATGTATGTTATGTGGCATTAGAAGTTGTGTATGTATGTATGTATGTGGCATTAGAAGTTGTGTATGTATGTATGTGGCATTAGAAAGTTGTGTATGTATGTATGATGTATGTGGCATTAAAATAAGTGTGTATGTATAGTTCGATTCCGGTCCTCGCCAACTCAGCGTATGAGTAGCACAGGGATCTGTGCGGTAAAGTAAGGAGCTGATGGTAGGTGTGGCGCTCCACCTTAGATGCCAAAACAATCTCCTTGGTCTAACGCTAATGAAAAGGGGATAGACTCCCTCGCTGATTGGTTGATAACGACTTTAGGCCGCCCCGACGACTTTACTTACTTTTTACTTTTATGTATGTGGCATTAAAATAAGTGTGTATGTACGTGTGGCATTAAAATGTGTGTGTGTGGCATTAAAATGTGTGTGTGTGGCATTAAAATGTGTGTGTGTGGCATTAAAATGTGTGTGTACGTATGTGTGTGGCATTAGAAGTTGTGTACGTATGTGTGTGGCATTAGAAGTTGTGTACGTATGTGTGTGGCATTAGAAGGGGGTGTATGTATGTGTGTGGCATTGAAATAAATGTATGTGTATGTGTATGTGGCATTGAAATAAGTGTACATGTATGTATGTTGTGCAGTATTGAAAGTTGTTTGTTTGCATGTGGGGGCGTAAATCTGTGCACTGTAAACTGCTATTTTGTTGTATATATAAATACAATTGCATGTCATTAGTATGTAGATATAGTCAGTAGCATTAATAATGTAAAGCAATTTTATTAAAAATTGATGTTTAAATAAAAATCAAATCATGGATAATGTGACATAAATAACTAAGGGAATTGTGACTTTAGTAATATAGTTTCGGTTACAAACCCACAATCTCTATTATAATAAGATTTACTCAGTTTAACTAAGTTCTAATTTTTTTTCTTTTCTTTTTCTCTTCCAGGATGAGGAAAGATTACTTGAAAGATCTCTGAAAACTGAACAAACTGTTGAAATTTATGACAAAATTGTTGTCAATCCTCCGACCCTTTTGTTTCCATGGGACCCAAATACGAAACTGGCTTACAGCTACAAATTGACAGTAAGTTTTTGGGGAAGATTTTTTTTTTTTTTTTTTTTTTTTTTTTTTAATTTAAAAAAAAAAAAGAATTTCTGAGCATTTTCATTATTTTTCTCTACACCCTGTCTGAAGTTATTACAATAATCACATAAACTTCAATAATTCAAATTTGGTTTGAAATAAAATTGTCAAATTCTAACCCTTTATCTACCAGAGCAGCCCAAACCGCCCGACGATCAAAATGCTGCACTACCTGAAAACAAAAAATAAAAGTATTAAAATATCTTTGTAAATCCTTATCCTACCTTATTAAAAAAAAAAATCTTCTATAAGGGAGGAAACTTTTAATTAGTTACTTCCCTTCATTTTGTAGAAAATTCAATGGCTATTGTGGATGGCAGTGGTAGATAAATGGTTAAACAATCAATTTAGATGTCAAAACTAAACAAGAGTTAAAATTCTAGGAAATTTTTTATTGAAGTTATTTGATATATTCTAAAAAAAATTGCTATCTGAAATTATTAGGCTAAACGAAAAACAAAAAACGCCTTTTTACTTCAATAAAAAGATAATAAAATCATTAAAAATTGATCAACATCCATAATAGAACACATAAAACATATATAATGAGTATTTCTCTGAATTTTTGAGATAAGGTTTGATAATTTGGATTATTCGAACTGTTAGCTGAGTCGGTAGAGTGTTCGGCTAGTAACCACAAGGTTCCTAGTTCGATACCGGTCCCCGCCAACACAGCGTATGAGTAGCACAGGGATCTGTGCGGTAAAGTAAGGAGATGATGGTAGGTGTGGCGCTCCACCTCAGATGCTAAAACAATCTCCTTGGTCTAGCGCTATTGAAAAGGGGATAGACTCCCTCGCTGACTGGCTGATACCGACTTTAGACTGCCCCGATGACTTTACTTTTTTATTGTTATCTACACAATGTTTTGGCCGCCCTGTCGGTGAGGCGTTAGAATGCATCGACTGCACCTCTGCAGAGTGGTAAGACTCCCCCAAATGGGGCCACCTGTTGGCCGTGGATGGCGAGCCATGATGCTTAAGGATGGAGTCTTGGTAGATGAGCAGTCCATGACCTGAAACACTCCACTTTGGCCCTTACTTGGGCTAGATGGGCGGTCGGAGAGGCCCCCTCCGATCACTCGGCTAGCACCTATATGATTTTCCCAACCCTATTGCCCTTATGGCAAGCCCCAACCCCTTTTTATCATATGGGTGCTAGAAGGCGGTCGCTGCGCGTCTACATGTCCTGGTAATGACGTTAAACTCTATCTGATGGTGAGGTTCCAGTTCTGGAGGTTTGGGGAATGTGGAGCACCCCTTCATCACCATTGCTCTCTGGTCCACTCTGACCCGGAGTGGTAGTACCTGTTAGGGTCCCATCTATGGGTTAAATAGAAAAATTTATTCATATAAAAAAAATTGTGTATCCATTAAGAATTAATTTATTTCAAAACCTTATCAGCATTAAATGACCCACTGAGGTTGAACAGTCAAACAAAACAAACCAAACAAACCAAAACAATGTTTTGGCTGGGGTGCCCCCCGGCATTTTCCAGGTATTTCTTGTGGGACTTGGGAACCTTCTCTTCGAACTAGGGAACCTTCTTGTCAAATATAGGGTTTGGTTTAGAGTTCTATGAAGGCTCCTGATTACGACAAGAAGTACCTTTTCTTCAAGACTGTTAAGAGTGTTGTCTTGATGAAAAGTGGCTAACATGCTGCTTGGAAACCAATGGTAACAATAATGAGTAAATAAATATAGCTCTTACACTCGTAATCGAGCACTTTATTTTCAATTTTCCAATACAAAAAAAAAAGACTACCAATATATATATATATATATATATATATATATTATATATAGTGTGAACAAAAAGTATTAAGACAATCAGGAATATTTCTTGTATGTTGTTTATTCTCAACTAGTTTCGACCGTAGGTCATCTTCAGGAGAAAATTTTTTATTTGAAGAAATTGTTGATAGATTATTAGAAAGGGAGCATTATAGAAGAATATTGTATGATGAAAATAAAAAAATAATATATATATAATATATAAAATAAAGTAAACTACAGACTCGTGTTTCGAGGTATCACCTCTCATCAGTGTAGTTATACCATTCCTAGCAGCTGCCTCTGGCTGGGTTCGAGGCCCGAACGAACTTACGCTCGCCGAACCTTCTTACCCATACAGCCATAATCAGCGGCCAAGTATAGCAGGCTATTTAATTATATTTAATCGCTATATTTCTAAGTGGAAATAAATTCACCAAGAGTTCTCAAACTTTGTAAACAAAGTGAGATTTAGCTAACGCCGAATACGGTGAACTTTGCAATTAAATTCCTCCTAAATAGAGTGCTCTACTGAAATTAGGAGCGTATAATAAAGTAAACTACAGACACGTGTTTCGAGGTATCACCTCTCATCAGTATTTTTTTATTTTCGTCATACAACTTGTGATGGCACGTGCGATACCCTGCCCTCATCAGCTACCAACTAGGAGTGATAACAGTTTCGATAGCTAAGGCAGGACTGCCACTTCCTAGCGCTACCAAGCAGCTTTTGCCACCGGACAGGCTATTAAAAAAAAAAATAAGATGAAATAATGCAGAGAAGAAATTATAAGATCTGTTTATCTTAGGAGTTTTGTTATCAGTGCAGTTTATTATTTAAAAACGCGTTTGCTTTCGGCCGTTGACGTGATTACGCGCTTGCAGATATTACGTAATAACATGGGAATGATGATTCCGCGCGCGTATCATTCGTGCTTACTAGTTTTAACCTCGATCAGATCCAGCTAGATGCATTTTGCACCGTGGTCTGTAGACGATGTTAGGCAATTTTCAAATATATATATATCATCATCATCATGTCGTGCAGGCAGCATGGATATCCTTGACAATCTCTCGCCAACCTTTCCTATCATTCATCGCCCCAGGGAGTTCTTCCTCTCTGCAGCCAGCATCTTTACATAACTGGTCAATGTAGGTCCTTGCTGGGCGGCCCACACTGGCATGTCCGGGTGTTGGCTACCACAGGAGAACATTGCTTATGAGTTCGTCCTTGCTTCTCCAGCAGTGCCCTGCATGCCTAGTCCGTCTCACTCGGATGGTCTGTGAGATAGGGGGCAGGTGACCATACAGCTGCTCCCTTGTGGGGTGCTGTCTCCACGACTTGTTCAATACTGCTCGCAGCATTCTTGTGCAGCTCCCATCCAGCTTATTCTCGAGGCGCCTTGTTAGGGTCCAGGTGGTGCAGCCATACAGCAGTACTGATATGACTACAGCCTGGAGAGATGTCATATATATATATATATATATATATATATATATATAAAAAGATTTAGCATTAAATAACCCTCAAGGGTTGATATGCCTTTAAACGCCAACCAAACAAACATAGTAATAAAAATCTTAATTTAGTGAAAATGATTATTACACATAAAATCATATGTACAAAAAAAACCCCCAAAAAATTTGGCATTAAATAACCCACATGGGTTGATAGGCCATTAAACACCAACCATCTATTAAGTGAAGGTACAATTGTATTTTTTTTTTTATTGGCTAGTTTTTTCAGTGGAATTATTGTATCTGTTTCTCTTTGAATTTCAGGCTACAGGAGGAAGTGGAGAATATTCCTGGTACTCTCAGAATCTGAGTATTGTAAATGTGAACAATAAAGGTTTGACGAGTCCCCTTGGTCCTGGTATTGGTACAGTGATGGCCAGTGATGTCAAGAACCACAGGCACACGGGCAGTGCAAAGGTAAGTCTGTCAAATTGTCATAGTTTTGTTTGGATACTGTGAGAGGTCCTCTGAAATTATCAGGGTAAGACCCCTCACCTAAAGGGGTGACCTAGGTATGGCACTAAACTGTACCTGAGTAAAATGGACGAATAAGAATGAATACTGAAAAAAAAGTTTTTCAATATTGTAACTACTAGCTACTTAAGGATAGAGCCCAGGTGGATGAGCAGTCCATGACTTGCAATACTCCACTTTGGCCTTATCTTGGGCTAGACGGCGGTCGGAGAGGACCCCTCCGATCAATCTGCTGGTCACGTCAAGCCCGAGCACCTATATAATTGCCCTTATGGCAAGCCCCAACCCCTTTTTATCATATGGGTGCTAGAAGGCGGTGGCTGAGGGTCTACATGTCCTGGGAATGACGTTAAACTCTATCTGATGGTGAGGTTCCAGTTCTGGAGGTTTGGGGAATGTGGAGCACCCCTTCATCACCATTGCTTCCTGGTCCACTCTGACCCGGAGTGGTAGTACCTGTTAGGGTCCCATCTATAGGTTAAATAGAAAAACATGAGTTTATAAACAAAATTGTATTATGCATTAAGAAATGAATTTATTTCACAACTTTGTCGGTATTAAATGACCCCGGTTGATATGCCGTAAAACAAAACAACCAAACTGGTTTTGTTAAAACCAGTATGCCAATTAACCACCCATATATTATGTAAACCTTTATTTCTTAGTGTTGTATAAGAGATATTGCAGGATTTTAAACACACTAATAACATAGGTCTTTCATGTGTTTGTTAATGTAAATTAACAGCGTTGATCCCAGGGGGCTATCCTCCCAGGTAACACCTGCCCCCTTGATTTAAAGGGGCAGGACTGGGTTTATTGCCCAGCGCCTGAGGTGCCCCCCTAGAGGGGGAATGCCAACAGGATCAACACATTTTTTGTGCCTACCACCCATGAGTCAATGTCCTTGTGTCACGCCCTCATAAGTGGGGTGAGAGGCAAATACCATAACATGGGCTATTTTCCTAGAGAAATCGTTAGTAAATAAGATTTATTCTATGTATTAATGATTTTGACTATGAATTAAATACTCTTTGATAAACTTATGCAATTCCTGAGGGTATTTTGATGCAAGCAGTGACGTCGTTTTGGTTACAGATAAATAGACACTGAATCTCTATTATAATAAGATATTCTTGTGCTGCAATTTAGTGCAGTTTGTAAGTCCAACTCTATATCCTAGGACCAATTTATTATTAACTAGCAGAGCTTCCTGGCATTGTTCAGCTCTGTCAGCTGGAGTTGTAGGATATACCGACTGCACTTCTGAAGAGGGGTAAGACCTCCATCCCCCCAACAATGGAGCCACCTGCATGGTGACCTATGATGCTTAAGGACAGGATCCTGTTGGCTGAGCAGTCCATGACCTGCAACATTCCACTCTGACCCTTGGGCTAGTGGTGAGGTCAGAGAGGCCTGTCTGATCAATTGGTTGGTCACATCAAACCCTAGCACCTATATGATTGTCCTAACCCTATTGCCCTTATGGCAAACTAGCAAATCTATTTATCATATATGTGCTAGAAGGCAGTGGCTGAAGGTCTTAATGTCCTGGGTATGATGTTAAACTGCATCTAGTGGTGAGGTTTCAGTTCTGGACACTCTGGGGAATGTGGAGTACCCCTTCGTTGCCATCATTCTTAGGTCCTTTCTGACCTGGAGTGGTAGTACCTGTTAGGGTCTAATCTATGGTTTAAATAGATAAAAAATGAGGTTTTAAAAATGAAAAGCTTAGAAAAAAAATTTGAATAGCCAACAAGAATGAATAAAAGAAAAACGTCTTCAGCATAAAATAACCCAACAAGGGTTGAGATGCCATAAAATCGAACCGACTAAAAATCGCTTGCTCAGTTGATAGAGCACCTGCCTAGGAATCACAATGTACCTCATTCGATACCAGTCCCTTAAGTCGCACAGATTTGGTAATCTGATCTGTGCAGTAAAGCGGGGAGCTCACTGTAGGTGTGACACTCCAAAAATGGGATAGACTCCCTCACTGTCCAGCTGATACCGACCATAGGCCACTCCGCCAATTTTACTTATGATTTGTTTAGTGTTAAATGTTCCTTGTTGCTGTATGACTCCTATAGATGTTGATTTGTTGCAGGTTGTGGTTCTACCTCCCACTCGGATGGAGTTGCTCCCGGCTCGAGTTGAAGCTGAAGTGAATACGTTGCTGCATCTTCCGGTGGCCATGTTTGTTGAATTGGATGGTATGTAAAAATGATTTCTTGGGGTCTTAATGCTCGGATAAAATTGATGTAGGTTCATCATACAGTGGTGATGATGATGATCGGGTAGTACTGACAGCACAGATTCTTATGGCTTTCTCTTGCTACCAGTCCCTATCAGTCATTGCTCCTGGCTTCTATTTCTCTCTCTTCTTTTCTATTTTCACTCTTCTCTTTTATTTCTTTTTCTTCTCTCCCCTTTTTTTCTTCTTCTTTCCCCTCTTTCTCCTCTTCTCTTTCTTCCTTCTTCTCTCTCTCCTCCTCTCTCCTCTTTCTCCTCCTTCTCCTCTCTTTCTCCTCCTCTTCTCTTTCTCCTCCTTCTCCCTCTCTTTCTCCTCCTCTCTCTCTCTCTCTTCTCTTCTCTTCTCTCTCTTCTCCTCTCTCTTCTCTCTCTTCTTCTCTCTCTTTCTCCTCCTCCTCTCTCTCCTCCTCTTCTCCTCTCTTTCTCCTCCTCTTCTCCTCTCTTTCTCCTCCTCTTCTCCTCTCTTTCTCCTCCTCTTCTCCTCTCTTTCTCCTCCTTCTCTCCTCTCTTTCTCCCCCCCTCGCTTCTCCCTTCTCCTCGCTTTCTCCCTCCCCCTCGCTTTTCTCTCCTCCGCTTTCTCTTCCCCCTCGCTTTCTCCTCCCCCTTGCTTTCTCCTCCTACCCTCTTCTACCCTTTCGCCCTATCCAATCTCCTCCCTCTCCCACTCCTACTCCCCTCTCTTCCCTCTTCTCCTCCTTCATAATCAAGCATTTACAATTGAATCAAATTTTGGCATTAAATAACCCTTAAAGAGTTGACATGTCATTAAACAAACTAAGCCAAATCTTGATTAAACATTTATTAAATTGATTAGATGAATTTTGGTGGATTCATAAAATCTGAATAGTTGTCTGAAAAGTTTTAAACCAAATTTTGTCCTTCACACACACACACAAGGTGTGATTGTTACCATTGGTTTCAAAGCAGCATATTAGCCACTTATCATCAAGACAATGCACCTGTCTTGATCATGGTAACAATTGCACCTTAAATGTATTGTACTCTATAACAAATAAATACAGCTCTTACACCCATAATTGAGCACATTATAAATTCAATTCTCCAATATTAGATAACTACTATATATATATATATATGCTTCATATTTTTAAATTCATTTTTATTTTTTTGTTTTTTTCCCCCAGGAGCTGAAGCTGCATTTGCCGATTGCCGACATTTAAATTTTGATGTCACTTTCTCTGATCGAACCATATTCAACCTTACTTCAAGTAAGTATGATAATTCATTGTTTTCGGAGGCACTCTTGTGTCATGGTTATTATCATAGGAAATGGAATTGGAGACCCAAGTGTTACATAATGAATAGGCATAGCCTATCATTTTTAGAATGTATTGTAGTTTGATTTAAAATTAATATTATACAATTTTGATCTTGATAAGTTACAATTGTTTCATAATAAATAAGCATGGCCTATCATTTTTATAATGTATTATAGTTACATTTAAAATTAACAGTATGAATAGGCATAACCTAACATTTTATAATGTATTGTACTTAAATTTAAAATTAACATTATACAATTTTGATCTTGATAAGTTCCAATTGTTTCATAATGAATAGGTATAGCCTATCATTTTTGTAATGTATTGTACTTACATTTAAAATTAACAGTATACAAATTTGATCTTGATAAGTTCCAATTGTTTCATAATGAATAGGCATGGCCTATCATTTTTGTAATATAGTGTAGAATACAAATTACCAACTTAGCTTTAAAATCTTTTACATTTACATTTACTTTTCTTTTTTTCTTTTTATTTTAGGTAATTCCAAGGACAGTGAGTTAGTAAAAGGTGCCTGTAGTACCCTAAAGATTTTTGCTCGGCAACCAGGAAGTACCAAGTTGACTGTAAGCTACCAAGTGTACCATACTCGGCTTGATGCGTCCATCACCGTAGCTGCATACAGACCCCTCGTGGTGAGTATTCTGAAGACAGTCAATGTTGCCTCTGCACAGGAGTAAGACTCCCCCAATGGGGCCACCCGTGATGCTTAAGGATAGAACCCAGGTGGATACTCCACTTTGGCCCTATCTTGGGCTAGACGGGCGGTCGGAGAGGCCCCCTCCGATCAATCGGTTGGTCACGTCAAGCTCTAGTACCTATATGATTTTCCCAACCCTATTGCCCTTATGGCAAGCCCCAACCCCTTTTTATCATATGGGTGCTAGAAGGCGGTGACTGAGGGTCTACATGTCCTGGGAATAACGTTAAACTCTATCAGATGGTGAGGTTTCAGTTCTGGAGGTTTGGGGAATATGGAGCACCCCTTCATCACCATTGCTCCCTGGTCCGCTCTGACCCGGAGTGGTAGTACCTGTTAGGGTCCCATCTATGGGTTGAATAGAAAAACATGAGTTTATAAACAAAATTGTATTATGCATTAAGAATGAATTTATTTCACAACTTTGTTGGTATTAAATGACCCACCGAGGTTGATATGCCGCAAAACAAAACAAACCAAACCAAAAATATACCATAGAATATAGACATGAAACAAACCAATACCATACAACATAACCCCCAATAATATTAACACATTGTTAAAACCAATTACTAAAAGTATATATATATATATAAATACACAATATGTATTACATCATAACCGGTAGACATGACATAACCCCGGACGGGTTGATATGCCGTTAAAATCAAACAAACAAACACTAAATGATAGTGAGATTCCGGTTCTGGAGGTTTGGGGAATGTGGAGCACCCCTTCATCACCATTGCCCCCTGGTCCACCCTGACTCTGAGTGGTAGTACCTGTTAGGGTTCCATCTATGGGTTAAATAGAAAAATGGTTTTATAAAAAAAAATTGTCAGCATTGAGGTTTATATGCCATAAAACAAAAACCAACGAGTCAAATAGACCTATTTTAAAATTATTGGTACTAGCAAAAATATGCGCCCTCCGAGCGTAAGTATTTAAATTATATTGAAATATATTAAATTAAAAAGACCAATGAAATTAAATAAGAACACATATAAAAAGATTACACTTATTTTAATTATAGTTTAATTAATTTCCATATAAAATCATTTTATTTATTCATTATTTTTTCTTTTCAGGCACAAAGTCCAGAAAGTGTTGTTGCTTTGGGGTCTTCTAGGGACGTTCTCTTTGAAGGGGGGCCTCAGCCTTGGCAGCTGGATCCTTCTGGCTACTTTGAGACATGTAAGTTTAAATTTGAAAAAATAATTGTTTTTGTGATTGATGTGGTTTAAAATTTTTTAAAACTTTTCAAATTTAAATAAAATATTGTTTGTCATTAAAGAAATGAATTAGTGTGAGCCAGAATTATTCACCTGACATAAATTTTTATGAATGGGGCTGCATGATGTTACTTGAACCAATGCATTTTTATTGTAAAAATAATTTCCAACGCCTCTTTATTGTAAAAATCATTTCTAATACATTCTTATTGTAAAAATCATTGGCCAATGCATTTTTATTGTAAAAAGGATTGGTCAATGCATTTTTATAGCAAAAATCATTTCCAATGCATTTTTATAGCAAAAATCATTTCCAATGCATTTTTATAGCAAAAATCATTTCCAATGCATTTTTATAGCAAAAATCATTTCCAATGCATTTTTATAGCAAAAATCATTTCCAATTCATTTTTATGATAAACATGATTTCCAATGCATTTTTATAGTTAAAAATCATTTCCAATGCATTTTATAGTTAAAATTATTTTCAATGCATTTTTATAGTTAAAATCATTTTCAATGCATTTTTATAGTTAAAAATCATTTCAATGCATTTTTTATAGTTAAAAATCATTTCCAATGCGTTTTTTATAGTTAAAAATCATTTTCCAATGCATTTTTATAGTAAAAATCATTCCAATGCATTTTTTATAAAAAATCATTTCCAATGCATTTTTATAGTTAAAAATCATTTCCAATGCATTTTTTTATAGTTAAAAATCATTTCCAATGCATTTTTATAGTTAAAAATCATTTCCAATGCATTTTTATAGTAAAAATCATTTCCAATGCATTATTATAGTTAAAATCATTTCCAATGCGTTTATAGTTAAAAATCATTTCCAATGCATTTTTATAGTAAAAATCATTTCCAATGCATTTTTATAGTTAAAAATCATTTCCAATGCATTTATATAGTAAAAAATCATTTCCAATGCATTATATAATTTTATATAGTAAAAAATCATTTCCAATGCGTTTATATAGTAAAAAATCATTGGTCACTGGATTTTTATCGTAAAAAATCATTTCTTATTCATTTTTCTACAACTGGCCAAAATTATTGTACTAGCACACTAAGAGGATTTTCACCTCATTTTTTTTCTTCTATTTAGCATTGAATAAACTAATAACATATGCAAAACATTTTTCTTTTAATAACTGAAACGCTGTACAATTTATTTGTATTAAATTGGAATACTTGAAACCAACTTCCAACTTTCCAGAAGTGTTTCCTGTTTTTTAATTATTTAAGATCAAACTAGGAAGGCTCCCACTCTGGTCAACTTTTTGTATTTCTCTAGTTTTTTAAACAAAAGATTTGATACATATCTTTTCACCCAGTTTTAAAATATTCACTTGGTTACAAATAAAAAATTTAGAACTTTGGATTTTTGTTTTTTTTCAGTGTCACCTGCCGATTCCAAATTTCTCGCTATGACCAAATTGTCCGGCGTTGAGTACAGTCTTCATCGTAAGTATCAAAGTTATCTCCCCTTGTATCAATCGTATCAAAGTTATCTCCCTTTGTATCGATATACAATCTGTTTTTCAAAGAAACTACACTCTAGAGCAGGGATCACTAAACTTTTTTCACGGTAGGCCGGATTATTGAAAAAATAACGAGCGCGGGCCACATTATTATTGTGTTCAATACTTGCTAGCCAGAACGAAAGCTCTGAGAAAAAGATGTAAAACAAAATTTATTTTTCCATGTTATATTCATGGATGAGTGGCATAAGATGCACAAAAACAAATTCAACCAACATATTTATTTTCAAAACATTATCAAAGAATACAACATTAGCAGAAAGGTTTAGTGAGATTTGTGAAACTGAAGTTTGCCTTTCAAGATATCGTCAATGTTTGGTTTGGAATTGCTACATCCAATCAAGAGAATTGCTTTCAAATGTTTATCAGTCAATTTTGTTCGATGGGTTGATTTAACATATTTTGATTTTGAAAAGGCTTTAACAAACAAATTCAAGTACTGTCGGTGGACCTGATAAAATGCATCAAGATTATTATGCTTTTTACATATTGAAGTATTTCACAATAGCTCTTAAGTAAACATATCAAACATTGTAATAATTAAATTATCATACTGTGGTATATCCACAGGTCCTGCTAGTCAAGATTATTATGCTTTTTACATATTGAAGTATTTCACAATAGCTCTTAAGTAAACATATCAAACATTGTAATAATTAAATTATCATACTGTGGTATATCCACAGGTCCTGCTAGTCAAGATTATTTATAGTTTTTACATATTGAAGTATTTCACAATAGCTCTTAAGTAAACATATCAAACATTGTAATAATTAAATTATC
Organism: Doryteuthis pealeii; assembly: GCA_023376005.1. Lineage (NCBI taxonomy): Eukaryota > Metazoa > Mollusca > Cephalopoda > Myopsida > Loliginidae > Doryteuthis > Doryteuthis pealeii. Next base: position 155,320 of record JALAJA010000103.1, on the reverse strand, counting down.
ATACTGTGGTATATCCACAGGTCCTGCTAGTAATAATAATAATAATTTATTTGCACACTGTTATATTTACAAATACTGATTTTGGCATTAAATAACCAACAAGCAGTGATGCTGTTAGCTTTTTAATTTAGTGCGTCCTGGGATGCACATATTTGCTTTGAATGAGTCCCTGGGAAAATATATGAGTCCCAACTAAAGTTTCTTAATAAATTGTAGGTTTTTTATTTATGATCTGGGGAAACAATTAAGCCACCTTACTCTTACCTTGTAACCTATCCTGTGTAATTGATTTCTAAGAAATTATTGAAATGTATTTACAGTTAGCTTGAAATGGTGAAGGAAGAAAAAAGAAAAACACTGGGACGCATGGATATGATTTTACTGCATCATTTTAGATTTTTGTGCGTCAGGATGCAGCATCTCTGAACAAGGGTTGACATGCCATAAAATGAATCGACCAAAAGTAAACTAAAATCCTCTAACCCCTGAAATCTCACACCCTACAATTCTTCAATGGGTGCTCCATGATTATGACCTTATGTCAATCTATGCTAATTTTATAAATTAATGTAATTAATTTCTTTTTTTATTAAGAAGAATTTTTTGATTGTCCCCAAATTGTAGATAGTATTTTCCTTTTCTACAAATTTTCCCTATTTTAAAAATTAAAATTTTTTTAATTTTTTTTTTAATTGTCAGGTGGACTTCATGCTTTTAATATTGCCTGTACAGGACTTGGTGAACAGGTTGGTGATTATTATTATAATTTTAGTCTATAATTATTTATATTATTCATAATTATTATTATTATTTTTGCCTCTATAATTATTTATATTATTCATAATATTATAATTTTGTCTATAATTATTTATATATTCATATTATTATTAATATATATTCATATTATTATTTTATTTGCCTCTATAATTATTTATATTATTCATAATTATTATTATAATTTTGCCTCTATAATTATTTATATTATTCATAATTATTTATAATTTTGTCTATAATTATTTATATTATTCATAATTATTATTATATTTTTGCCTCTATAATTATTTATATTATTCATAATTATTATTATTATTTTTGCCTCTATAATTATTTATATTATTCATAATTATTATTATTATTTTTGCCTCTATTTATATTATTCATAATTATTATTATTATTTTGCCTCTATAATTATTTATATTATTCATAATTATTATTATTATTTTTGCCTCTATAATTATTTATATTATTCATAATTATTATTATTTTTGCCTCTATAATTATTTATATTATTCATAATTATTATAATTTTTGTCTATAATTATTTATATTATTCATAATTATTATTATTATTTTTGCCTCTATATTATTTATATTATTCATAATTATTATTATTTTTGTCTATATTATATTATTATTATTATTATTATTTTGTCTATAATTATTATATTATTCATAATTATTATTATTTTTGTCTATAATTATTTATATTATTCATAATTATTATTATAATTTTTGTCTATAATTATTTATATTATTCATAATTATTATTATAATTTTTGTCTATAATTATTTATATTATTCATAATTATTATTATAATTTTTGTCTATAATTATTTATATTATTCATAATTATTATAATTTTTGTATATAATTATTTATATTATTCATAATTATTATTATTATTTTTGCCTCTATAATTATTTATATTATTCATAATTATTATTATTATTTTTGCCTCTATAATTATTTATATTATTCATAATTATTATTATTATTTTTGCCTCTATAATAATCATTATTTCTGAAATTTGTATTTGTTATAGATTTTAGGTGTATTTATTAATTTAAATTTTTAAAGATTTTTTTTACTTTTGATTTTTTCATCTTTTTAAATCTAGAATTTCTAATTCAGTTTTAAATTAAAATTTTTTTTTTTAAATTTTCATCATAAATTCAAATTTTCTTTAGATTTAATTTTTTTTATTTGTTTAGTTTTTTTAGATTAGAATTTTTTTTAAAGTAGAATTTAAAAAAAAAATCATTTTTACTTTTAGATTGGATTTTTATACTTTTTTCAAACTAAAGTTTAAACTTTAGTTTGAAATAAAAAAAAAAAAAAATAGTTGAATTTAAAAAAAATTAACTTTGGTGATTATTATTGTTTTTTTTGTCTCATTATTTCTAGAATTTGTAATTGCAGATTTTAGGTGTATTCATTTTTTTTTTTTTTTTTTTTTTTTTTTTTTTTAATTTAAAAAAAAAAAAAAATCATTTTAGATTTATAAATTATTTATTTCATCTTTTCAAATTTTCTTTTTTATTTAAAAAAATTTTTAGTTTTGATTTTTTTCCCTACTTCATTTTTCATTTTTAATAAATTAAAAATTTAAAAAAAAATCAGAAGTAAAAAGATAGGAATTATCCAACCTGGAAAATTATTAATAGTTTGACATCTAATCTCTCATTTTTGGTGTTAGTTTTTCTTTTATATCACTTAAATTTTTTTCTACCCTTATGGTTTTTTAATTTTTTTTTTTATTTCATCTAATTTTAATAAATTAAAAATTAAAAAAAAAAAAAGGAATTATCCAACCTGGAAAATTCTTAATACTTCTTTGCTGTTTTTTTTTTTATATCACTTAAATTTTTTTTCAACCCTTGTGTTTTTTTTCTTTTTTCCTTTTTTTTCCTCTCAATACTGGGAGAAATCAAATACTTCAACCAACTTTCGCAGTCTGTCCACAGAATTCTGATAATTTTCTCTCTGCTATTTCAGACCCTGACTCTGACGGTTGGTAACAACCCCACGATTACAAACACAATCCCTGCCACGGCAGAAACAAAAATAAAGTACGTCTTTTTTTCTTTTTCCTTCCTCTTGATTCTTCATAATTGATTTATATTTATATATACTAGCAAATATATGCACCCTCCGGTGCAAGTATTTAAGTTTTAATGTAATAAAATATTGTATTGAATTAGAAAGGCTAATGAAACTAAATAAGAATGCAGATAAAAAGATTTGAAACAGAGGGAGTATAATAAAAAATGGAACAACTGAAACTTACTCTTCCATCACTCTCGTCTTTTATTGTTATTTTTTCTAATTTAAGTATTTAGTTAAAATAGGAAGTAAAGAATAAAATGACAGTTATTTTTTCTTGTTAATGGATTTCATTTAAGATTCATTGAAGAGATTTTTGCTTATATTCATTAAAATAAAACCAAACAGAAATCAATAATACTAAGCACATATTTATTAAAATCACATTTTTAGTATCAATATGCAAATTTGCCTTCCCGTTCACACTGTAAACCGCTATTTTGTTGTATATATAAATATAATTGCATGTTGGTAGTATGTAGATATGGTTAACAGTATTAATAATGTAAAACAATTTTATTAATAATTGAGTTTAAAATTAAAATACAATCATGGAGAATGTGATATCAATAACTAAAGGGAATTGTGACTTGAGCAGTAATATAGTTTCGGTTACAGACAGAAAAACACACAATCTCCATTATAATAAGATATATATATATATAAATCTGACGGGTGTATTATTTATTAGAAAAATATCAATCACTATATATTTTCCCAACTCCTGCAAAGCCTTTTCAGTTAGGCTATAAAATAAAGTTGTCGGGGTGACCTAAAATCGGTATCAGCCAGACAGTGAGGGAGTCTATCCCCTTTTCATTAGCTCCAAAGAGATTATTTTTAGCGTCTAAGGTGGAGCACCACACCTACCATCAGCTCCTCACTTTACTGCACAGATCCCTATGCTACTCATACGCTGAGTTGGTGAGGATTGAACCAAGAACCTTAGCCGAACGCTCTACTAACTGAGCTAAACAAAACCGACCCACCCAATGGGTAATACTGTTGGCCGTGTGTGGTGACCTGTCATGTTTATTAGAAAAATACCAAACATTATATATTTGAAAAAAATATGACACAAGTTGTATAGAAAGACTTATCCCGTAACCTGGTTTGTTTTAGGGTTGTGTGTCTTGGGCAGGGATAGCCAAGTGGAGCCGAGGGGGGAGTCGGGTAGTGCTGGACTGCAACATTGTAGTTTGAATTCTAGTTTGACCATTATGTTTTCTTTCGGACTAGCTGTGGGTGGCGACCCGTGATACTTAAGGACGGAGTCTTAGTGGATGAGTAGTTCATGACCTGCAACACTCCACTTAAAACCTTACTAGACAGACGGTCGGAGAGGCCCCCTCCGATCAATCGGCTGGTCACGTCAAGAACTAGCACCTATATAATTGCCCCAACCCTATTGCTCTTATAGCAATCCCCAACACTTTTTATCATATGGGTACTAGAAGGTAGTGGCTGCGGGTCTACATGTCCTGGGAATGATGTCAAACTCTATCTGATGGTGAGGTTCCAGTTCTGGAAGTTTGGGCAATGTGGAGCACCCCTTCATCACCATGGCTCCCTGGTCCACTCTGACCCAGAGTGGTAGTACCTGTTAGGGTCCCATTTATGGGTTGAATAGAAAAACATGAGTTTATAAACAAAATTGTATTATGCATTAAGAATGAATTTATTTCACAACTTTGTCGGCATTAAATGACCCACCGAGGTTGATATTAAACAAACCAAAACTAAACAAAAAATAACTATATAAAAATAAGATATAATTAACTGGTCGGTTTAGTGGCAGTTACAGTCCTCACCCAAAGAGGTTTTCTGGGCATGACACTAAACTGTACATATGTAAGATGGATGAATAAGAATAAATACTGAAAAATAATTTGTAATTACTAGCAAGATTATGTGCTTTCCAGGTGTAAGTATTTCATTTTTAATGTAATGAAATATATTAAATTAGAAAGACTAACAAAATTAAATAAGAACACATATAAACTTATTGTTGTATAGCCGCTTGACATACCGGCTAGTGGACTTCAATAAACAACAGATACGTATATACAAAGATAGGACTCATCTTTATTTTCTTCGGTGTGTGGGTGGTAAAGACATAGAGCTTCACAATGAAAATGCCGGGTGGCTGCCGAAGGCGGCGATGAGTGTTCACAATGGAAATGCCCGAGAGTTGACGGGAGACGAAGTCATCTTCTCACCTGCTGCTGGGATCTCTCTGACTGTCGGCTCGAACCCTCTGGCCTTTATATCGATAAATACTCCTAAGCATCTTTATCTTTTGATCTGGTCTTTACATCCGCTAATATGCCTACGCATTTTTATCTTTTGATAACGGACATTTGTTATATATTTCTTTATCTTCTCCCTCTCTTCCGCTTTCCCTTTCTTTTTAAGTATATATTTTTATCCTTCTCTTTGTCCCTTTGCCGGAAGCTTCCTCTTCTGGCCGAGGACAATACAACATTATTACACTGGACAAGCCAGTGTGGGCTGACCAGCAAAAACGTACATTGATCAGCTCTGTGTGGATGCAGGAATGATGAGCGATAGGGACGGATGGAGAGAGATTGTCATGGATATCCGCGCTGAAAGCGCGACATGATGATAACACTTATTTTAATTATATTTTAATTAGATTTGTATGTGCTGAGCCAGTTGGGATCCACCTTCACCCTCAAGTGATGACTGCCGTACGAAAACCAAGTTTACCACCCTGCCCTTTATTACTTGATTCTAACCAGGTGGTGAGTAACCCTTTTTTTCTTTTCTCTTTCTTTTGTTTTGTGTTGATATATGTCAAATCATCCAGGCCATGTCACCCACCCATTTCAATTTTTCTAAAACTTTTTCCAGGTGTGAACTATGTTAAAGTAAGACAATCCCCAAAATTTGGGCTTCCAATTTCAAAAATTATGTTAATTTTTTGTAATCTATTTTTGTTTGTAAAAAAATGAGTTCTAGAGCTTCCCTACTCCTAAAAATTGGTTAATAGCTTTTTGACTCGAGGAATAAAAAAAATGCTATCAAAAAAGTATTTTTAATTGGGAAATTTTTAATTACCATTTTTAATAGTTTAAGATAATTTTATGAAACGATTTACAAACACATTTCTTACTATATTACTATATGTGATGTTATTTCCTCTAC
>JALAJA010000103.1:129267-144267 GCA_023376005.1 Doryteuthis pealeii | reverse complement strand
AAGTGGTACAGTCATTGGAGCTGAATTTGGTTAACGAAGCTTATGTTACACCTGATACCCTCTCGGTGTTTAATCATCCATCAAATGTGGTAAGTATTTATATATATATATATATATGTTCTGCCTTCTTGGCAATTCTTTCACTGAAAATACTTCTTTTAGTAACTAAACCAACATTAGGTCAATATTACGTTTGTCTACTCAAGCGTGTGATACGCCGGATCTTAACTCTTCTGAGAAAATCAACAATAATTGAGAGAAAACATATATATGAATTTGGACAGAAAGAATAATGTAAAAACAAAAATATATTTTATAATTTATAAATTAATTTATTCATTCATAGATAATTTTTCTTTTTTTTTTTTTTTTTTTGTGTAGTCAAAAAAGTAGGAAGAAGAAGCGAGAGAATCAAAAATGTCCAATATATGTGGATGGCAAGAAATAGAGATTTTCTTAGAAAACAGTTCAACTTTTACTTATCTGTTTCAGTCACTTATTATTTTTTTTTGTTTGTTTTCAATTCTTCATATAATTTCTCTTGTTTCTTTTACTTATTTCGGAATATTGTGTTTCATTCCTCTTCATTAATTTCGAAGATGCACGATTCGCGTAGAAGGTCCTCACCTGGCAATTTTTCTTTTCCAACTGTCGAAACGCTGGACTGTTAAATTTCGAGATGCTGGAAAACTTTTTTAAACGTTCAAAAATTCTCTAACTCCTTTTTTGTGAATTATCTCCCTTTCATCGCCAAATGTAAATAAAGGGTTAATTCCTTTATGTGTTTTTTTTTTTTTTTTTTTTATTATTCTTAATTCGGCAAATAACGTGACAGTCAAGATTACCTACCTACCTACCTACCTACATGGTTAGCATCCTTCCGTCTGCAAAAGACGATAGTGTAGTGTCCAATATACATTTATATATATATATACATTCATATGTTGAAAAAATGAATAAAGAAAAAGTATAGAATGGATAATATAGGATATTTTAATCAATTTTACTTACACATGTTTCGGTCAGGAGTTTATCCATGTGTACATTATTCAAACTATTATTATCTTTTAAATAACCAAATGAAATGAAATAATAATAATAAAAAAATGTAGAAAAGTTCCGCACACAAAGAAAATTCAACCTTCATCAGAGTAAATCCTTATTTGAAATTATTTTACTCTGATGAAGGTCGAATTTTCTTTGTGTGCGAAACATTTCTACATTTTTTCTATTATTATTATTTCATTTCATTTGGTTATTTAAAAATAATAATAGTTTGAATAATGTACACATGAATAAACTCCTGACCGAAACACGTGTAAGTAAAATTGATTAAAATATCCTATTTTATCCATTCTATACTTTCTTTCCTTTATTCATTTTTTCAACATATGAATGTATATATATATATATATATATATATATGAATGTATATTGGACTACACCATCGTCTTTTGCAGACGGAAGGATGCTAACCATGTAGGTAGGTAGGTAGGTAGGAAGGTATTCAACATACCGTCGGATTCACTTCCAGTTTCATTTTTACATACATTCATATATATATATATATATATATATATATATATATATAGTGTGAACAAAAATTATTTTAAGACAATCAGGAATATTTCTTGTTTGTTGTTTAATCTCAACTAGTTTCGACCTTCGGTCATCTTCAGGAGAAAATTTATTATTTGAAGAAATTGTTGATACATTATTAGAAAGGGAGCATTATAGAAGAGTTATAAATGTTCAAGTGTTATAGTGGGTTTAACATGCTGTTAAAATCCGTGTAGGCGAGTGTGTCTGATAGTAGCATGTTCATTCGTTGTGAAGAACCTCTATGAGGTAGTTTGTTTTTTGGATGCTCTTATATATGTGAGGGAGGGGTTCATGGGCGTTGTGTGTATGATTGTATGTGTATATATGTATATGTATGTGTGTGTTTACATATACTGTGTGGGTGTGTGTGTATGTGTGTGTATACATGTATATGTATGTGTGTGTTTACATATATATATATATATATATATATATATACGAACAGAACAGGCGCATCTGACCTTATACATAACACATGGAAACACACAAGTGACACACGAATACAGTTAATCAAACGCACACATTTGACCATATTTATATCATTTGTATCATTTTCAAAACATTTTTTGTTGCCTGATGATTGCTATGCTTAAAAAAAATTAAGCATACACAGCAAGAAACTTGTTCACTGAAGAGCATTAAGCGAAACTTTTAGTAGGTTTATCTGACTCATTAGATTTATATATATATATATATATATATATATATATATATAATTTTTGGGAGAATAAGTGCTTAATTGGAGTCGTACCTAATTTTGAAAATTAATTAATTAATAATTAATTAGGCGGGAATACCTATTAAATGTATGGCTAAACAAATCGAGAAAAATCAATCTCTGTATGTACATTTCGGCCTATTAGGCCTCATCAGCAGAGCTATAGATTGGAAGACCGCCCTGTGCGTGATTTGAAACCGGACTTCAGGGCGGTCTTCCGATCTATAGCTCTGCTGATGAGGCCTAATAGGCCGAAATGTACATACAGAGATTGATTTTTCTCGATTTGTTTAGCCATACATTTAATAGGTATTCCCGCCTAATTAATTATTAATTAATTAATTTTCAAAATTAGGTACGACTCCAATTAAGCACTTATTCTCCCAAAAATTATCGGCAAAAAGCCATTCTAAACAAACCTTGTTTACAACTTATCATATATATATATATATATATAATGATTTTTTTACTTTGCTATTAAATGACCCATCAATTGTCATAAAACCACTAAGCCTAATTCTTATTTCAAAGAATGTTTTCTGAAAACTTTTCCAATTCCTTTATTTCCAGGCAATTTTGGAAATCAAAAAAGGTAGTGGATATTTCTATGTGGAACCAATTCCGGATACTTTTATTGATGTTGTCCTTAATAGTCAAAAAGGAATCATTCAGGTAAGTCGAATTCTTTTTTTCATGACCTCTTATAAATAGTCCAAAAATTCAACATAAAATAATTTCTTCCTATATATTGATATGCATTAAGTACCACTACTGTTTCAATTCCATAACATTACCCATGCATTGTTAATTTGTAAACAGTTGTTTATAATCAGATTGTTTTCATTCCAAAATATTTCCCTAGCATTGTTAATTTGTAAACAGATGTTTATACTGGGATTGTTTTCATTCCGAAATATTTCCCTAGCATTGTTAATTTGTAAACAAATGTTTATACTGGGATTGTTTTCATTCCAAAACATTTCCCTAGCATTGTTAATTTGTAAACAAATGTTTATACTGGGATTGTTTTCATTCCAAAACATTTCCCTAGCATTGTTAATTTGTAAACAAATGGTTTATACTGGGATTGTTTTCATTCCAAAATATTTGCGTAGCATTGTTAATTTGTAAAAATATGTTTATATTAGGATTGTTTTCATTCCAAAATATTTCCATAGCATTGTTAATTTGTAAACAAATGGTTTTACTCAGATTGTTTTCATTCCAAAATATTTCCCTAGCATTTTTAATTTATAAACAAATATTTATACTGAGATTGTTTTCATTCGAAAATATTTCCCTAGCATTGTTAATTTGTAAAAATATGTTTATACTGGGATTGTTTTCATTCCAAAATATTTCCCTATCATTTTAGAATTTGTAAACAAATGTTTACACTCGGATTGTTTTAATTCCAAAATATTTCTCTTGTATTTTTTGTTTTGAATCTAAAACCCTAATTATAATTTACAAATTAATAAAATAATTGAGATCCTTTTTTTAATTATTTGACATGACTTGATTTTCTTTCAGGTGAAACCAAAACTTGATGGGATTTCCACCGTTCTTGTCCATGATTTGTGCTTAGATGTCCAACAACAGCCATTAGCCAAAGTTCAAGTGTCAGGTGTCGGTCGCATACACCTGTATGTAATTGACAAAGTAAGTATTTAAATTTAGGTGTTCTGGGTATGATGTTAAACAACATCTAGTGGTAAGGTTCCAATTCTGGAGCTCTGGGGAGTGTGGAGTACTCCTTCATGGCTATCACTCTGATCCAAAGTGGTAGGACTATGTTTCCCTGAAAATAAGACCTAGCATAATTTTTCAGGATGATTTTGATATAAGCCCTCCCCTTAAATAAAATCATCATCATCATGTCACGCTTTCAGCGCTGATATCCATGACAATCTCTCTCCATCCGTCCCTATCGCTCATCATTCTCGGGAGGTCCTCTATGCAGCATCCGCACAGAGCTGATCAAAGTACGTTTTTGCTGGTCGGCCCACACTGGCTTATCCATGTGCTGGCTTCCACAGGAGGATGTCGCTTATGAGTTCGTCCTTGCTTCTAAAAAGGCCTCCTACTAAAAAAAGCAAGAAACAGGCGATATCCCACACATACCATTACGGATGCGGACTATGCTGATGACCTGGCACTACTCGCAAATACACCTGCACAAGCCGAATCCTTACTACACAGCCTAGAAAAGGCAGCACGAAATTTCGGCCTGTACGTGAACTCTGATAAAACTGAGTTCATGTCTTTCAAAAACAAAAGCAACATCTCAACCATCGATGGCAAACTCCTAAACTCTGTAGAATAATTTAGATACTTAGGCAGTAGCATCTCCTCCACAGAAAACGACATTAATACACGCATAGGAAAAGCATGGGCCGCTATAAATAAATTATTGATCATATGGAGGTCCAATCTCACAGACAAGTTAAAGAGACAGTTCTTCCAGGTCGTTGTCGTGTCAGTACTGCTGTATGGCTGCACCACCTGGACCCTAACTAAGCGACTAGAGAATAAACTAGATGGGAGCTGCACAAGAATGCTGCGGGTGATCATGAACAAGACGTGGAAACAGCACCCTACGAGAAAACAGCAGTACGGCCACCTACCACATATCGCCCAAACCATCCGAGTAAGACGGACAAGACACGCGGGACACTGCCCCTTAAAATAAGCCCTGGTTTAAAAGTGACAGACAAAAGAAATAAGCCACAAACACATCATGTGACTCAAAAAATTATCTTCGTCAATGATACAGACAACGTGCAAGAATGATGATTTGATTATTTTTGAATGAATTGTCGTTAATGGTTAATAAATGTAGATTGTTTTTTGTAATTTTTGTTTATTTAGAAATTTGATTATTTTCTAGAGCAGTCCATGACATGCAACACTCCACTTAGGCCTGTGGGGGTTATTTTCGTATTTGCCTGGGGAGTTGTCTGCCCGTTTAATGTTGCTGGTTCCCGCTAGGGGCCTCGTGTATTTAAGCGGCTGTTTTGAATTTCTCTTCCTCTTTGTCTGCTGCTCGACCTACGAGACAACAACCAGATCCGGACGTCAGGTGCGAGAACCAAAACGATGGTAGAAGGAAGCGTTGGATTTATTTACCTTGAGGCAGGAACTGAAGTGTTCCGCATTGGGTACTTATCCTTTAAGTAACCCAATGTTTTATAAGAACCAGAATTAATACTCTGTGAACCTCTTCATAGGCCTTTATTTAGGCTAGGTGGGTGGTCGGAGAGACCCCTCCCGATCAAGTGGTTGGTTATGTCAAGCCCTAGCACCTATATTATTGCCCCAACTCTATTGCTTGTATGTATGGCAAGCCCTAACCCCATTTTATCATATGGGTGCTAGAAGATGTGACTGAGAGTCTTCTGGGAATGACGTTAAGCTCTATCTGATGGTGAGGTTCCAGTTCTGTGGAGCACCCCTTCATCACCATTGCTCCCTGCTCCACTCTGAGCCAGACCTGTTAAGGTCCCATCTATGAGTTAAATAGAAAAATTTGTTTATAAAAAAATTGAGTATCCGTTAAGAATGAATTTATTTAAAAACTTTGTTGGCATTAAATGACCCACAGAGCTTGATATGCTGTAAAATAAAACCAAAACAAACCAAACATTATTTTCTACTTAATGTCATTTTTCGATATATAAAGAATTAGACATCCCTGAAAATAATCTCTTGTGTTATATTTCGGAGTGAAAATTTATATAAGCCTTGTCTTATTTTCAGGGGAAACCCGGTAGCTTCATGATATAACAAATTGACAAACTTCCTGGTCCATTTCTCGGTAATTTATGAGGAAGTGCGTCCCGGTCTCCTGCCTCAGAAATTGCTACCCGGTGACTATTAAAATAACGTACCCAGCTATGTCGTCTCGGTGGTGTTACTTGAAAGAAAATAACCAACTTAGGGCGTTAAATGTATTGGGGGGGAGGATTCTCTTTTTTTGTTGTAAATTTATTTATAGAAATTTGTCGTAATTCTTGTTTATTTATAGAAATTTGTCGTAATTCGTCGTAATTCTTGTTCATTTATAGAAATTTGTCGTAATTCTTGTTTATTTATAGAAATTTGTCGTAATTCTGTTTATTTATAGAAATTGTCGTAATTGTTTATTTATAGAAATTTGTAATTCTTGTTTATTTATAATTTGTCGTAATTCTTGTTTATTTATAGAAATTTGTCGTAATAATTCTTGTTCATTTATAGAAATTTGTCGTAATTCTTGTTTATTTATAGAAATTTGTCGTAATTCTTGTTCATTTATAGAAATTTGTCATAATTCTTGTTTAGATATGAAGATGATATATAGTTTGGAATAGACTGAGATAGATAGATAAACAAACAAAATAATATAGATAGATATGAACAACAAGTAAATGTATTTAGGGGGGGTGTCGCTTCTTTTTTGTCGTAATTCTTGTTTATTTAAACTAAAAACAAGACATTAAACAAACATGAATAAAAGAAAATCTTAGTATTTAAAGTAATATAGATAAATATGAACAAATTGAGATAGATAGATATGAAGATGGACATAGCTCAGGACGTTATTTTAATAGTCACCGGGTAGCAATTTCTGAGGCAGGAGACTGGGACGCACTTCCTCATTTATGTAACTAATGTTCAGATTACCCAATTAAAAAGCATTTGTGTTAAAAAAGCATCCATTTGTAATATGATTAGCATGCATGCGCAATTTTGTATCTTTAATATTACTATCGCTTATACAAAAAGAGGCTACAAAAGAACAGGACTTTTCAAACTAAAATGTTGAAAGAAATTTAAAGATAAACCACTCACCCATGTGTAATGTTATAACATTCACGGAAGTCACAGTTATAATAACTAGCAAATATATGCACCCTCCGGGTGCAAGTATTTAAGTTTTGATATAATAAAATATCATATTAAATTAGAAAGGCTAATGAAACTGACTAAGAATGCAGATAAAAAGATCTGCAACAGAGGGGGTATAATCGAAAAATAGAACAACTTTGAAACTAACTATTCCATCATTTTCCATTACTCCCCTCTTTCATTGGTAAATTTTCCTAATTTAACTATTTAGTTAAAATAGGAAGTAAAGGATAATATTACAGTTATTTCTTCTTGTAAATAAATTTCTTTTAAGATTTATCCACAAGATTTTTGTTTATATTTCTTAAGATAAAACCAAATAATTAGAAATCAATAATACCAAGCACATATTTATTAAAATAAAATTTTAAAATATCAATATGCAAATTCTCGTTCAAACTGTAAACCGCTATTTTGTTGTATATATAAATACAATTGCATGTTATTAATACGTAGATATGGTCAACAGTATTAATAATGTAAAACAATTTTTATTAATAACTGAAGGTTTAAAAGAATGAAATCATGGAGAATTTGACGTAAATAATTAAGGGAATTGTGACTTGAGTAGTAATATAGTTTCGGTTACAGACAGAAAAACACACAATCTCCATTATAATAAGATGTCTCTCTGCTAAATTGACCTCAACATCAAGGTTGGTGCTGAGGATCTCCAGTTGCGAGGGGATTTCGACTAAATATCAAAACAAGAAATAAAATTTTAATTTGATGATAAAAAATTTCTGGCAAGATATTTTTTTTTATCAACCAGTTCTAGAACAAAAGACATCTCTAACAAGATATTCCCAGGACATGTAGACCCTCAGTCACCGCCTTCTAGCACCCATATGATAAAAAGGGGTTGGGGCTTTGGATGTCCCCATGTATATAGTGTCACCTATTAAATGTGACACTTCTCTGCCTTTTCACCAAACCATGTTTGGCTACTAGCTACATGATATAACAAATTGTCAGTTCCATTTCTCTCTAGACGCTCAATTCTTTTTCTTTTTAAAAAAATCCCAAATGGAAATGTCCTTATTTCTATATATGTCACCTGTCACCCTTCTCTGCCCTTTCACCAAACCATGTTTGCCTCCTGGCCACTTGATATAACAAATTGACAGTATTTTCCTTTTCCTTTTCCTAGGTTGAAGTAAAGAAAGAAGTGATTGCCAAGGTCCATATACTCGATGTCCATGCCCAGCCTCTTATGGCCAGCTTTTTCCGTCTGATGAATGTCACTCTACGGGCCGAATCAGACATTGTGTCGATACAGTAAGTAAATCTTGTTTCTAGTATCTTGAATATTCCATCCAGTTTAGAAAACACAATTCATTGTAAGTGGCTGAGGGTTTTATTGTCCTGGATATGACGTTAACCTTCATCTAGTGGCGAGGTTCCAATTCTAGAGAGTGTGGAGTACCCCTTCATCGCCATTACTCCCAGATCCACTCTGACCTGGAGTGGTTAAACTACCTCTAGTGGTGAGGTTCCAATTCTGGATAGTGCGGAGTACCCCTTCATCACCATTACTCCCAGGTCCACTCTGACCTGGAGTTGTTAAACTACCTCTAGTGGTGAGGTTCCAATTCTAGATAGTGCGGCATACCCCTTCATCGCCATTACTCCCAGGTCCACTCTGACCCTGAGTGGTTAAACTACATTTAGTGGTGAGGTTCCAATTCTGGAGTGTGTAGAGTACCCTTTCATTACCATTACTCCCAATTGGCATGATTTTACAGAATTAAAAAAACCATAAACATATACACAAAACAAAAATGGCAAAATTATTGGAATAACTTCCAAAACAACAACTTGGATACATAAAAGAAGCACACATCTACAACAAAATCTAAAAATTAAGAGTTAAGAAAAAAGGTAATTTTTTTTTTCCCCCTTTTTTCAATAAGAACGAGAAAATAAGAGAAATTACGAACCGTGCGGATGGGTTTGAAAATTTCTGGTTCCACGAAAAAAAAAAAAAAATTTTTTTTTTTTTAACTATTCCAACCTTCATATTACCTACTTTCAATGTATTTCTCTGATGAGGATTGACCGAAAAAGAATATTTATTTTAGATTATACATCTAATTATAAGGATACCCTAATTCTTTTTAGAAACTTTTTCCATCGCTTTTAAGATGAATTCGCTTTTTTAAATATATATATATATATATATATATATATATATATATATATATGAGAGAGAGAGAAGTTTTTGAATATTGGTAATCAGAATACAGAGGTGGCAATTTAAATGAGCTGTTTCTCTGTTTAGTCATTTTTTCCAAACCTGATTATCTCCCTTGCTTGACCACTAACTTTCTCGTCCCTTTTTTAGTGAAGATATTCAATAAGTGGGACAGTTGACTTTTTATTTTACCTGGTAACAGATGTCTGCAAAGCACGATGAACGATTCTCTTCTATTTATATTGGAAGTGATTAGTCTTTATTGTATTTTACCACTGGTCTTTTTAATGTATGTATATACATATATATATATATATATATATTTTTTTTCATTTTATTTCTAAATTTTAAAGATTTTTTCCATTTTAAAGTAAAAAAAAAAAAAAAATTTATTTACTTGGATTTTTTTTTTTTTTTTTTTTTTTTTCAGGTAAAATGATTTTTTTGTTTTCTAATGTATGCATATTTGTGTGTACATATATGCATATATATATTTTAATTTTTTTCATTTTCATTTTATTTCTAAATTTAAAAAAATTTAGATTGTTTCCATTTAAAAAAAAAAAAAAAAAAAAAAAAAAAATTATTTACTTTGATTTTTTAAATTTTAAAATTTTATTTTATTTTTTTTTCCAGGTAAAATGAATTTTTGGGTTTTTAATGTATGTGTGTTTGTGTGTACATATATACATATATATATCTATGTTAGAGTAGCATGGACCTGAAGTCAACACTGCTTAGTTACTGACAGTTTCTAGCCTATGCAATTCTTGGTTTGAGAATTGCATGGGCGAGAAACTGTCAGTGACCCACCGCCATTGATTTCATGTCCACGCTACTCTAATTTAGATATACATGCTATATCCATTATGCAGAGCACCATTTTTAAATATAGCACACTATATTATCAATATTAATAAATATATATATATATATATATATATATATGTAAACAACTTTTAGCTATTTTCAGCCGACAGTATATTTGAGAGAATATGCGCTTTTTAATTTTAGTCAGACCTAATTTTTGAAAGTTAATTCATTTATGTTTAATTAGGCGTGATTTAAACTACTTAAATGTGAGGCTAAAAAAATCGAGAAAAATCAATCTCTGAATATATATTTCGACCTATTAGGTCTCATCAGCAGAGTTATAGATACGAGGACCGCCTAGCGTGTGACTTGAACCCTTTGTGCCGAAACGGCATGCCGGTATCTTACCATCACGCCAAACAGAAATCGCAATTTTGTCTTGCTTTGTTTAGGTATTAGTAGCATTCTATGTTCCACTTTGGAGACTTTATCGCACGACGCAAATGTAAACAACTTTTAGCTATTTTCAGCCGACAGTATATTCCAAAGTGGAACATAGAATGCTACTAATACCTAAACAAAGCGAGACAAAATTGCGATTTCTGTTTGGCACAAAGGGTTCAAGTCACACGCTAGGCGGTCCTCGTATCTATAACTCTGCTGATGAGACCTAATAGGTCGAAATATATATTCAGAGATTGATTTTTCTCGATTTGTTTAGCCTCACATTTAAGTAGTTTAAATCCCGCCTAATTAAACATAAATGAATTAACTTTCAAAAATTAGGTCTGACTAAAATTAAAAAGCACATATTCTCCAAAATATATATATTCAGAGAAATAGTATATATATATATATATATATATATATATATATAATATCTTTAAATCTTTAAAACATTTTTCCATTAAAAAATATATTGTATGTGTATGTGTGTGTGGTTAATGAAGAAGATATCAGAAGATCTGAAACACGTGTCGCAAATGCCGAATAATAATAAAAACATATATATTGGTTTGGTGGTTGGTTTTGGTTATATATATATAATTTTTAGATCTTTAAAACATTTTTCCATTGAAAAAAAAAAGAATACTTTGATTTTATATATATATATATATATATATATATATATATATATTATTATTATAATGGAGATTGTGGGTTTGTCTGTCTGTAACCGAAACTATAATACTATACAAGTCACAATTCCTTTAGTTATTTACATCATATTCTCCATGATTTTATTTTTATTTAAACCTCAATTATTAATAAAATTGTTTTACATTACTTACACTGTTGACCATATCTACAGTTAGTTTCAAAGTTGTTCTATTTTTCAATCATACCCCCTCTGTTCAAAATCTTTCTTATTCAGTTTCATTAGCCTTTCTAATTTAATATCATATTTTATTATAAAATTTAACTAAAATACTTGCACCCTACGGAGGGTGCATATATTTGCTAGTATATATAATAATCTAAACAATTTATCTTACCTCTTGATCTCAGCTTGATAACTAAAAATTTCATGCATTTAAAAAAAAAAAAAAAAAAAAATCTTCACATGAAACATGCCCTTCTATTTCATCTGAAGAGTGTGCTTTTTTAAAAAATTTTTTTATTCTTATTTTAAAAAAAAACTTGTTTTAATCATTCTAATTTTTTTTCCAATCTTTTGTAGCCCATGCCCTCCTATTTCATCTGAAGAGTGTGCTTTTTTTTTTCTTTTTTTAAAATTTTCTTTTTAATCATTCTAATTTTTCAAATATATTCAATCTATTTTTTTTTCCAATCTTTTGTAGCCCATCGCAAGATAAAAGTGATGACCCAACAGTTGCAACATACACAGTTAAAGGTGTTCAAATTGGCCACACGTCTCTCACGTGTTCAGCTTTGATGGAATCAGGAGAACATGTTCTTAGTAAAACGAGGCATATTGAGGTAAAATCTGTTTTTTTTTTTAAATTTTATTTGTTTATTTATTTATTTTTTTAAAAGTTTTGTTTACAAAATTTTTTTAGTACTGAATGTGACCTTAGGACCTTTCAGGTTTTATCTTACTCTACTGGCCAGTATTTGAGCACTTTATTGATGTAAGAAAAAACGTTTTCCTATTGATTTGTTCATTAACCCTTTATCTACCAGGGTGCCCTAAACCGCCCGACGATCAAAATGCTGGACTGCCCTCCAAAAAAGCCAAGATCAATAGATAAAAGTATTAAAATATCTTTGTAAATTATCATCCTACCTTATTAAAAACTGGCAGCAGCTACCCTGTGTCGCCTGGGTAGAGGGGGATTTTTTAAAAGTTATTTTCTGCAGATCCATTATTACTGAATCGTGTGTTGAATCCTCGTATGTAAAAAATCCCTATGTAAAAAAAAAAAAATAGACTTTGCATTGATCCAGCTACTCTGAAAAGAAATCTTAATGTCTACTATCTAAAATATTAAATGAAAAAAATCCATGCTGTTATTCAAATTTAAAAAAAAATTATCTTCACGAATATAAATCAAATCTGTATTATTTTTGCTGAAAAAACCAAGCCCTGGTGATATTTGATGTGTATATATATATTTACTTTGTTGTTAATTATTTTCTTTTCTAAGTTTCCTCCAGACGTACATATTCATACAACTGCCCTTTACATATGTATAGAATAGATATAGATAGATAGACATATATATATACTAGCAAATATATGCACCCTCCGGGTGCAAGTATTTAAGTTTTAATGTAATAAAATATTGTATTAAATTAGAAAGGCTAATGAAACTAAATAAGAATACAGATAAAAAGATTTGAAACAGAGGCAGTATAATAAAAAATGGAACAACTGAAACTTACTCTTCCATCACTCTCGTCTTTCATTGTTATTTTTTCTAATTTAAGTATTTAGTTATAAGAGGAAGTAAAGAATAAAATGACAGTTATTTTATCTTGTTAATGGATTTCATTTAAGATTCATTGAAGAGATTTTTACTTATATTCATTAAAATAAAACCAAACAGTTAGAAATCAATAATACTAAGCACATATTTATTAAATTCGATTTTTTAATATTAATATGCAAATTAGCCTTCCCGTTCACACTGTAAACCGCTATTTTGTTGTATATATAAATATAATTGCATGTTGTCAGTATGTAGACATAGTTAACAGTATTGATAATGTAAGACAATTTTATTAATAATTGAGGTTTAGATAAAAATAAAATCATGGAGAATGTGCTGTCCATAACTAAGAGAATTGTGACTTGAGTAGGAATATAGTTTCGGTTACAGACAGAAAAACACACAATCTCCATTATAATAAGATATATATATATAAAACTACTTCAAGGGAGATAACTTTTAATTAGTCACTTCCTTTCATTTTGTACAAAATTCAATGACTATTGCAGATGGCAGTAGTAGATAAAGGGTTAATGTGTGAAACTTTGAAAAGTGCATTAGTTTTTTTTTTTTAGTTGAAAGTATGCCTGTGTGGATTTTAAATTCTATCACCCTCCTCTCTTCAGGATGTGGTGTCTTCTCTTCTGGGTGGGAGAATTCTTTGAAAGTTTTCATTTGTTAATCTTAATTGTAATACTTTATTTTTCTTTTGTTTTTTTTTTCTAGGTTTTTCCTCCTCTACGTTTGAGTCCGAGAAGCATCACCCTGATTATTGGGGCCTTTTACCAGGTAAATACAAATTGTCTAATTAACACTGCAGGATAACCTGGTGTTTTTGATAGATATAGCATGACAATAATTGTGTGTGCGGAGGGGTTGTTATATGTATATATATATATTATTTATATTTTTGCTTGAAGGCAATTATAAATGCATGTATCGCATAAAATTCGATAATTATAGAAAATAATCTTGACAATTAAATCCCGCAAAGGACGGCTCGCTATGCAGAACACCGTACAGACTGTTTCGACTTTATTAAGTCTCTTCAGCGATGTATACTAACGACTCCCTCCGACAGGAATCGAAACCGGGACTTCACAGGCATAGTCAGAGACCATATCGGCCGCCGGTACATAGCGAACAAATCCCTGCGAAATTAACCTTGTCAATGATACTATTACACGCCCCTGCCATAGTAGGTAAGTGGACATTTATTTAGTAAACAACCTGGCCGTAAGCTCTTCGCGAAAGTGAATAAGAATGTTTGTTTTTATAGAAGCATTGTTGAATAAATATTATATTATATATATATATATATATATATATATATATATAAAGAAAATTTGAAAAAACAAGTGTTCCGAAAATGGGATGAATTTAATTATCGATGTTTAAAACACTTCGGTTACATTGAACCTTCATCAGGATGTCTCTTGGGTAAGAAAATGATGGATGTTTTATATGTGACATATAAAACATCCATCATTTTCTTCACCCCAAGACATCCTGATGAAGGTTCAATGTAACCGAAGTGTTTTAAAACATCGATAATTAAATTCATCCCATTTTCGGAACACTTTTTTTTCAAATTTTCTTTATATTGTCGGATTTTAATTTCCATATTTACTCCCAATTATATATATATTATATATATTATATTATTATATATATATAATCATATATACGTAATATATTATACCTGATGTGGGACATGGTCTCGACTATTCAGGCTTTTGCTGGAATTTGGTGCTTCGAAATTATCCGCTACAAAGGCAGTATATCTTGGCAGTAGCAGTGACTCAATAAAATAATAGTCTTGTTATATTAATATTAATAAGATAAATATATAGTTTACATATCTATTTATGCCGGGTGACATAGCTCTT
>JALAJA010000103.1:82500-129167 GCA_023376005.1 Doryteuthis pealeii | reverse complement strand
GTATGTGTCTTCACCTCTTTTTCCAAGTATCCCACAACATTCTACACTCTGTGGAATATGGAATAAGTGTCACGTCCATATCTCCATATTGGAGCGCCAATTTCCACCGCGATTCTACCAACCCTGGTCCTGTGAGGTAACCAAAGGGAAGTTGCTCTCTGCAATCCGTCTTCACAAGGTAAGGGATTGTACACACACAATACAAAACACAACTGATTTTTTAAAATTCTATTGTGAAGATAATTTAAATTCCCTTTCTTCTCTACACACTCTCTCTTCTCTCTCTAACACTTCTCCTCTCTCTTCTCAATTCACACACTCTCTCTCTCTTCTCTTACACACTCTCTCTCTCTCTTCTCTTACAACACACACTCTCTCTCTCTTCTCTTACACACACACTCTCTCTCTCTCCTTCTCTACACACTTCTCTCTTCCTTCTCTTACACACAACACCACACTCTCGTCCTCTCTCTCTTCTCTACACACTCCTCTCTCTCTCTCGATCACCATTCTCACCACAGCATAATGCAACCTGCCTCTATCTCACTCTCACTCTCTGCAGGGTTTACAATCACACACTCTCTCTCGTACTATTACTCTTAACATACGACAGTCTCATTATCCGCTTAAACTACATACATACGAGCTACTTCTCTCTGCTTTACATCCATATTATCTACATACCACAAATGGAGTCAAACTGCAGTTCGACTAACACATAGGCATCTACTCCCATCCGTTCTTAACTCTTAACACACAATGATCGTAAACAGACCAATTGCCACTATCATGCAAATCCTCTCCCAGTCTACTCTCTAACTTGAATCAGCTCACTCTCCACTCACATCAATCTCTCCTCTCTCTTATACACACACCTCAACATCACTCTCGGATCTCCTCATTCTCGTCTATACACCACTCTGGTGCACCACTTCTTCTCTTACACACTCTCTTCGCTCTTATCTATCACACACTCTCACCACTCTCTACCACACACTCTACACAACATATATATTATCTACTTCATCATATAATAACCTATCATAGTAACTAACTCATTATTCACTTCATCCTATCTTCTCATTACTTACACTACACTATATATATACAGTAATGCACTATGCATATACTTGCAAGATTATGTCTGCTTCTGCTGTAAGTGAGTCTTTCAATTTTCACCGTTCTGCATCTTTTAGAACAATAGTGAACACCAACCTATCACATTCTCTCTCACTCTACTCTTAACAACACACCACAACTCTCACTCATCAGCATGACGACGGATCTTCCGTCTTAATACAGGGCAAGAGAGAGAGAGAGAGAGAGAACGGATGCACTCTTAGAGTACGTAGCATCGAGTAGAGACGACTCGGTACATATACATATTGTCTTTACTATACTTACACACTCTCTCATCATTTGTCAAATTGACACACCTCTAAATTTCATCCCGCATACCTGTTAGCAAATGACATACATCACTACAATGGCTTCATTGATATTGCAATCTGCGACTTAGCATTTGGTCGTCTTACGCACAACACCACACACACAACACCTACGAGACCTCTACACAGCCACTACACACACCACCATACATATATTACTCTTATACATACTAATATATGATACTCACTACTCACTCTTACTCTCGTCTCTCTCTCTCTCTATTACACACACATACTATATAGTATATATATACTCTCTCTCTATCATCTCTACTCTTGTTAGCGATGTGTGTGTATTTACGGCAGCATTTTTTCTGTAGGAGCAATGATATTGTTAAAATAAAGCAGAGATTTTTCTGTCTGCCAAGTCTTATCCTTTGTTTATTTTCATATTGCCAGGATGTATTGTTTATAATATCTGGCGAGAATTGGCGATGTATTCGCCAATGTCATATGACGAGTACTTTCTGCCCTATATATATATAACTATCTCTCTCATTCATCTTACTTATATATATATTATTATACTACACCTTACTCTAGCCTCTCCACACACTCTACTATCACACTATTCACTCACAATGTTTACATATCAATCTACCTATTACTATCTATCATTACCTACTATATATATATACTCTTAACTAATATCACTATACCTTCACTGTTGTCTGCGTCTGAGTGTCTTCGTACGTTAAATGCTAATGACGATGTCAACAAAAACACACTTCCTGCTCAAATAAGATCTGATAGCTTGATAATGTAAACAAATCTATAACAGTCTATACTCTTATTCATCTTTCTACACAATTGGCAATCGTTTCTTATTCTTCCTCAATAAAGTGGGAATCGAGTCTTCCTCCTTCTTCTGTCTATAGCCTTACATACTACCCAATTTCTGATACATTAAACACAGTACGAAGTACACTCTTCTCGCTCTCTTTCTCTTACACACACTCTCTCTCTCTTCTCTTACACACCTCTCTCTCTCTCTCTTCTCTTCATCTCTCCTCTCTCCTTCTCTTACAACATCTCTCTCTCTCTTCTCTTACACACACTCTCTCTCTCTCTTCTCTTACACACACACTCTCTCTCTCTCTCTCTTCTCTTACACACACACTCTCTCTCTCTCTCTCTCTTCTCTTACAACACACACTCTCTCTCTCTCTCTCTCTACACACACTCTCTCTCTCTCTCTTCTCTTACAACACTCTCTCTCTCCTCTCTCTCTCTTACACACACTCTCTCTCTCTTCTCTTACACACACACTCTCTCTCTCTCTCTCTCTCTCTCTTACACACACTCTCTCTCTCTCTCTCTTCTCTTACCACACCACTCTCTCTCTCTTCTCTTACACACAACTCTCTCTCTCTTCTCTTACACACACTCTCTCTCTTTCTCTTCTCTCTCTCTCTCTCTCTCTTACAC
Source organism: Doryteuthis pealeii (assembly GCA_023376005.1). Lineage (NCBI taxonomy): Eukaryota > Metazoa > Mollusca > Cephalopoda > Myopsida > Loliginidae > Doryteuthis > Doryteuthis pealeii. The sequence continues at coordinate 126,291 of JALAJA010000103.1, read as the reverse complement.
ACACTCTCTCTCTCTTCTCTTACACACACTCTCTCTCTCTTCTCTTACACACACTCTCTCTCCTCTTACACACTCTCTCTCTTCTCTCTCTTTCCTCTTCTTACTCTCTCTTCTCTCTTCTCTCACACTCTCTCTCTCTTCTCTATCTCTCTCTCTTCTCTATCTCTTACACTCTCTCTCTCTTACATTCTCTCTCTCTTACACTCTCTCTATCTCTTACACTCTCTCTATCTCTTACACTCTCTCTCTCTCTTCTCTATCTCTTACACACTCTCTCTCTTCTCTATCTCTTACTTTCTTCTCTTATTCTCTCTCTCTCCTCACTCTCTCCTCTCATTCTCTCTCTCCCTCTCCTCACTCTCTCTTTCCTTCTCTGTCTCTTCTCTTATTTTCTCTTCTCCTACTATTTTCTCTTCTCTCTCCACTCCCCCTCTTCTTTGCCCTCTCTTTCCTTCTTATCACTGTCTTTTCTTCAGTTGTATTCTGTGTTAGTATATCACGGATATATTAATGTTAATATTGGTCTTTAAGGAGTAGGTATCTTCCTATTGGTATATTATGTATTTATTTTAGTGTTCAAGTTATATTTAATTAATATTCATTTCCTTTCATTTTAGAGTGGAGTTCTTCTGCCAAAAGAGAGTAATTTTGGTAACCAGTTGGTTGCACTGGGAACAGGCGCCTTAACCATTCAGCTTAAAGTAAAACCAGTTGTTAAAGGAAAGAAGCAAGTTGTAATGGACAAAGAATTCATTGATGAATTACAAATTGAGGTAAGTGTCATTTGTGAGACCTCCTGTTCTGTGCTCTGCTCTGCACCCTCAATGCACGATGTCTAGACCCCAAACGTTGTAACACTCTGCGTTGGCCAATTTGAGGGCATGAGTCAGAAACAGTAGCCACAAGGATTAAATAAAAACAAACAACAACTACAAGTGTTTGTAAATAAGACGCGGATAGAAGAAGGGTGTGTGTTAGACTTCGCTGTCTATCCAACTGGCTGCTACTGGCTATCCCTACCGGCAACCTTAACACCTCAACGGCCGAGTTATAACTGCTTAGTGCTCGAGTTTAGCTATATTTATGTAAAACTCTCCTTCCCCACCCATCTTCTCCGGACCACACAGATGGCCAGCACTTAAATCGAATCACAGACTTCTAGTCGTCATTAACCCTTAAAATTAAAGTACTTAAATATTTTTTCAGACACTACGTCTTCAATACGTTGACCATTATTTTTTTCAAAAGAGATTTTCTCCTAAAAATCCTGTTTGCTTTTAATACCTGGATGCCTAAGATATTATCATCAAGTGGTCCCATTTCATGGTGGTCTCTTAAACTTTACGTCCTAATCTTTGGATTCGTAAAAAGGTCAACCACCCACCCCTTTTACTTATGCCTGGCTTTAACCTATTCTCTTTCTTATTCATTTATTTATTTATTTATTCTGACCATGTTCATCTTCAACCATAGTATCACACATTAATTTATGCTAAGCCCTTGTGACGATATATGTCACGTGTTGTACCCATTTTTATCGACAATGACGACCGCCGCGTACCGAATCCTTTTGGTACCGTGATAATATTATAATACTTCAAATACCTTTTTTAGTGCCGTGAATTTTGAGGCACCTTGACAAGCCCCGCCACGTTACATTAGGAATATTTAGTGAAAATGTAACGTAATCTTCCCTTGAGTAGGGTCTTGGTCAAAGATTGTAGCCTGTTGAATTTTTTCCGAAAACAATCGTAGTGTAATAGTTATTGTCTTAGGAAATGGATATGGTGATCTGAGTTCAAACCCTGGATGAGACTACTAGCATTTATTATTCTGAGAGAATTGCAAAGAATTTCTTCATTTTTTTTTTTATTTTTTTTTCTTCATTTTTTTTATTTCTTCATTTATTTATTTTAATCATTTATTTTTTATTAATTTTTTTTATTCATTTATTTTTTTTATTTATATATTTTATTCATTTATTTATTTTTTATTTAATTATTTATTCATTGATTTATTTTTTTTTTTTTTTATTTATTTTTTATTCATTTTTTTTATTTTTATTTTTTTTTATTTATTCATTTTTTAATTTGTTCATTTATTTTTTTATTTATTTTTTGTTTGCCTTTTAAAAAAAAAATTTTTTTTAGTTTTAATTTTATATTCTTGTTTATTTTTAGGTTTTTGATGAATTAAGACTTGTGTCCCCAGCAACTAAGGATGGCTTCATCCTCATCACCCCCAACACTGATACACAACTTAAGACTAATCTGTAAGTCGGATGTTTATTCATATGTTTATTTTTTGTTGTTGAATATTATGGGGAAGTGGTTGATAACAAAAAAAAAAGCAATTACCAATCCATTTAGCATCAAGCAACTGCAGACAACTTACTATTGGCAGTGGCTGTAGAATACACTGACTGCACCTCTGCAGAGGAATAAAATCCCCTCAACGGAACCTGATCTGGCGTGGTAGTACCTGTTAGGATCCCATCTATGTGTTAAATAGAAATTTGTTTATAAAATTGGGTTTAGAAATTTTCTTTGGAAATATCGCTATGTATCTCTCCACAACTTTGCTGGCATTAAATGATCTATAACCTGTTGCCTGCTGAGCTAAAGTGCTCACTGAATATCCAAAAATGGCCGTCAAGATCGGATTTTCTCCATCAACCAAGGGTTGCAGTGTTTCTACACTTGCTAAAAATCTGGCCGAATGCCCGCACTGTGTTCTGATCTCAAACAACCAGAAATCTGCTGCAGAAACTGATACCCCACAGTTAACGGCGGCTTAAGGGTCATATAAAGAAACAACTTTTTTCTTTCAAATTTAACAACAAACATTTATATACAATAAGAAAATACAAAAGTCAATTCTTACTCAAAGCTGTGGGAGCGATGGACCTCTAATTAATATGTTCTAGTAAAGTAAAGTCGACGGGGCGGCCTAAAGTCGGTATCAGCCAGTCAGCGAGGGAGTCTATCCCCTTTTCAATAGCGCTAGACCAAGGAGATTGTTTTAGCATCTGAGGTGGAGCGCCACACCTACCATCAGCTCCTTACTTTACCGCACAGATCCCTGTGCTACTCATACGCTGAGTTGGCGGGGACCGGTATCGAACTAGGAACCTTGTGGTTTCTAGCCGAACGCTCTACCGACTGAGCTAGTCAGAATATAATCATGGCTTCTGAAAAAATATTTCTCAGGCAGATCTTAACTCTTTATGTCCTATACCGCCTCATTCCACCCCCCAGAAGCCACATTTGTTTTCCTAATCTGCCCCAAACGATAGCCTTTGTTTAAATGTAATATTAAACATATGTAGCAGTCTATGATTTACGGGAAATAACAGGTAGTTTTAAATGAAAAGGATATTTCTAGCCATTTATTGATAAATCCTTATAGGAATGGGGCTCAGAACTTAGCCAACTTTAACTCTTAACATCCTGTTGAGAATTTTCTAAGTTCTTCAATAGTATTGGCTGAAGTCTGTTTGTCTGTCGGCTCCTGGATGGTGTCTGTCCTCGCTGCTTACACAGCACAATTCTGGCTTATCGTCAAAAAAAGAAAAAAATCCATGCTGTTATCATTTAAATTTTATTTTTCAATTATCTTCATGAATATAGATCAAATATTCATTATTTTTGTTTAAAAACCAAGCTCTGATGATATTTAATGTGTATATGTATAAAATTAAATTAACTTGGAAACTTTTGATTTCCTGCTGGCGTGAAGATATTAGCAATTCTTTTTGGACATCCCACTTTGGCAAAAGTACCGCCCTCCTTAGTCCTAATCCGCCAATGGAATTCAACTTCCGCTCACTAATCTCCATCGCCTAAGTACCACCCCTTCCGGTCAACTTCAAGTCGTTCTCAACAAAGTGTGATGTCTCTCAACATCTGGGTTTATTTTTATCCAAGTTTCTCTTTATCTTTTTTTTTTTTTAAGTGGAAAAAATTTTATTCATTCTTCTTTTTTATTAGAATTCTGTTTAAGTGGAAAAATAACTTTTCTTTTCTATTAAGTAAGTAAAGTCGTCGGGGCGGCCTAAAGTCGGTATCAGCCAGTCAGTGAGGGAGTCTATCCCCTTTTCAATAGCGCTAGACCAAGGAGATTGTTTTGGCGTCTGAGGTGGAGCGCCACAACTACCATCAGCTCCTTTACCACACATTCCCTGTGCTACTCATACGCTGAGTTAGCGAGGACCGGTATCGAACTAGCAACCTTGTAGTTTCTAGCCAAACGCTCTACCGACTGAGCTAATTCTGACCAAAACGATACAAAAGACTTCTAAGTACTTTCCAGTGCCTAATTCCGTTTTCTTAAACGATGACCGGATCACAGACCCACCGAGGTTGATATGCCGTAAACCAAACCAACCAACCTCTAAGTGCTTTTTGTTTCTTTTTACTCTTTTATCTTCCATTGTTTTCTTCTTGCCAATGTTTATCTGATGTTATTTTTTTTATTTATTTTTATTTAAAAAATTTTTTTAATAGGGATGGATCTGTTAAGTTAGTTTATGAAATCAATGAGCGTAAAGGTGTTACCCCGGCATCCATTTCTGTCACCCCCACTGGTCTGCTGTCTTCAGGTGCTAATACTGGCCAAGTCACATTGACTGTCACTTCCATTGAGACGTTCGGAGTTAATCAGACAATGGTCTTCAATGTTATGGTAAGAATTTTAATTTCGACTTTCACCCTCTCTCAAGACTCCCCCCTCCTGTTTGCAGGACTACAGAGATGTAAAAAAAAACACCCCCACTCCAAAAAAAATTTTTTGTGTATGAAAATGTGAAAACTTTTTAATGTTCTTCAATAATATTCCTAAAATAAACATTTTTTTTTCATAACCTTATCTGATGCATCTTATACAAAAGGTCATTGGCATAAAATAACCCAACAAGTTTTGACATGCCCTAAAATCCAAATAACCAACCAAATCCAGACCTTAGGTTGCTTACAGTTTCTGAAGACTGACTAGTAGAATACAGTGGTTCTAATAATCATTGAATATGAATATTCTTATAATAAAACAAAATGTCCTCAGCATAAAATAACCCAACAAGGTTTGACATGCCCTAAAATCCAACCAACCAACCAATGTGCTCTAAATTTCTCTGATTTCTTTTTCCTTCTCCTTTGGTGAAGCCAGTATCTTATTTATGGTTTGAATAGAAAAAATGAGCTTTAAAAAAATGTGTTTAAAAAGAACTTAGTTCTCATCAAGAATGAATAAAATAAAACATTATCGGCATAAAATAACCCAACAAGGGTTGACATGCTGTAAAATCCAATCAATGTGTTTTAAATTTCTCTGTTTCCTTTTTTTTCTTTTCTTCTTAGGTGAAGCCAGTATCTTATCTCATGTTAAATGCCAACACCATATTCAAGACGTCATCTGGAACGATTTCTGCCCTGCCTGTTGGTGTGACTCTGAGATTACGAGTTACGTTACATGATGAGATTGGACGCACGTTCCTCGCCAGCAATATCCGAACAAGAGCCAGATGTAGCAGGTAAGAACTCTTGTTGAGTTTTTCTTCAGTTTTAATTCACTTACAAGTGTTACAATTTATGGGTGTTATAAATTGTTGGCAGACCCTGTAGCGAGAATAAGGTCCATTAACTTTGAATTCAAGGGGGCCAGTGGAAATTTAACAGTGACTGTTGGTAACCCAACTGACCCCTAGAGGCGCGAATAATTCAAATGCTTATATCCATTTATAATTTATAAATTATATATCCATTTATAATTTACCATGTTTATTTATTACATTTATAAATTATATATCCATTTATAATTTATGAATTTAACAGTGACTGTTGGTAACCCCGTGACCCCTAGAGGTGCGAATAATTCATGACCCCTAGAGGTGTGAATAATTCAAATGCTTATATAATTCAAATGCTTATATCCATTTTGTATTCAAATGTTACAATTTATGGGTGTCATAAATCGTTAGCAAGCCCTGTAGTGAGAATAAGGGTCGTTAACTTTAAATTCAAGGGGGCCAGTGGAAATTTAACAGTGACTGTTGGTAACCCCATGACTCCTAGAGGCGCAAATTTAACGTGCCATGAGAAACACGTGATAAGTTTTAGTTTTGAGATTCAGCCCGGCTGTCAAAGAGTTTAGACGTGCTCTGAGGCTGGTCTCCCTGCGCTGCGAATAAGAATCATGGGCTAGATAAAATAAAAGCTTGATCAAGCAACAGAAATGTCTTGTTAGTTCATCTAAGTAAGTCTCTAATCTGTCTCTCTTTCTCTCTGATATGTCTCTCTATCATCAGAGAACTTTCTCACTCACTGTTTCATATACCCGATGTTAGACGTGGGTATATAACACAAGAAAATTTGGAACAGTGAGCATTTAGGACGAGGAGGAGAAGGGTTTCTTACGACATTGGTCACGATTTTTAATGCAATAATTATTCCCACCCGGTGTCATGTCCTAACTCGTATTTTTCTTTCTTCCCCAGATATGATCTTCTCCAGATATCAGCAGGTGCTGATAAGAATTCCTTTATTATAAAGACAACAGATGTTGGGCAGACAATTTTACAGGTAAGGCCAAAAAAAATTTTTTGTTACCTAGTTTTAAGGTAGAGAATATAACACATATAGTGACGAAAAATAATTACTTTAAATCGTATGAAAGATTCTTAAGTTGAAATGATTACTTGCAACCTTAGATAAGATTATTATATTGAAATAATTACCTGGAACTGTATATAAGATTATTATATTAAATAATTACCTGGAACTGATATTGAAATAATACCTGGAACTGATATATTATATTGAAATAATTACCTGGAACTGTATATAAGATTATTATATTGAAATAATTACCTGGAACTGTATATAAGATTATTATATTGAATAATTACCTGGAACTTATATAAGATTGTTAGATTGAAATAATTACCTGGAATCATATATAAGATTATTAGATTGAAATAATTACCTGAAACCATATAAAAGATTATTAGATTGAAATAATTACCTGGAACCGTATATAAGATTATTAGATTGAAATAATTACCTGGAACCGTATATAAGATTATTAGATTAAAATAATTACCTGGAACTGTATATAAGATTATTAGATTGAAATAATTACCTGGAACTGTATATAAGATTATTAGATTGAAATAATTACCTGGAACTGTATATAAGATTATTAGATTGAAATAATTACCTGGAACTGTATATAAGATTGTTAGATTGAAATAATTACCTGGAACCGTATATAAGATAGATTACCTGGAACCGTATATAAGATTGTTAGATTGAAATAATTACCTGGAACCGTATATAGATTGTTAGATTGAAATAATTACCTGGAACCATATATAAGATTTTAGATTGAAATAATTGCCTTGAAACCATATATAAGATTGTTAGATTGAAATAATTACTTAAAAGTCGTAGTTATCCCTTACTACTGAAAACATATTCTGATTGAATGCACACACCTCTCCCACTCTCGAAGAACCATAACAGCATGGACAAACTATTTGGAAAAATAGATCCCAAGAGGATATTAAACTTTTTGAAAAGAACCGGCCTCTTATCAAGGATGTAAGTTCATAGACCTACAAAAATCACCCACTCACTCTCTTGATGTTCAAATTCTCAACAGAAAACTTGATTACAGCAAATAAACCCCTAAACATTTTTGAATACCTAATTACCAATAGAAGTATTCGGCATAAAATAACACAAGGGGTTGACATGCCGTAAAACCCAACCAATTGATCCTTGCTAGATGGCCCATTCTTGCGACTTTGTGTCACATCCTACCCATGGCATATGGGTTGGGTAAATATCTTCAGCATTTTCCTCAGATCAATATAAATCAAATAATCCTGTTATTTGCTGAGTATCCAATTATGTAAATCCTACACCAGCAAAAGAAGGAAGTGGTCTAAATCCGTTGGTAGGTTTGTAACAGATGGTATGAACTGTCTTGATTTGTCTTGATTACTTACTGTTTATATTTGGTACAATGGGTTGGATAGAGAAAACAAAAAACTGACATTTAAAGATTGTGTTATTTTTCATAGGATTGTTTACACTAGCAAGAATATGCACCCTCCAATCATAAGTATATAAGTTTTAATCTAATGAAATATATTAAATTATCTATACTAGCAAAATAAAAAAATGCTCTCCGGGCGATGTAAAAATACATTTTTGAAAGATATTGCTTGAGGAGATGGAAGTTAAAAATTAAATGTCGGAGAGTTTGAACCATAAATCATGAAATCATCAAATTTATTAACTCTTAAAGTCCTATACCACCTCATTCCACCCGGCCGGAAGTCTCCTTTGTTTTCCTAATCTACCCCAAATGATAGCCTTTGTTTAAATGTAATATTTAATATATTTAGAAGTCTTTGATTTAAGGGAAATAACAAGTAACTTTAGATGCAAAAGTTATTTTTAGCCATTTTTTTAATAAATCCTTTTAGGAATGGGGATCTGGATTTTGTTTAAATGTAATATTAAACATATTTAGAAGTCTTTGATTTAAGGAAAATAACAGGTAACTTTAAATGAAAAGGCCATTTTTAGCCATTTATTTATAAATCCTTAGAGGAATGGGGCTCTGGCCTTTGTGTAATGTAATATTAAGCATATTTAGAAGTCTTTGATTTAAGGGAAATAACAGGTAACTTTAGATGAAAAGGCCATTTTTAGCCATTTATTGATAAATCCTTATAGGAATCGGGCTCTGGACTTTGTTTAAATGTAATATTAAGCATATTTAGAAGTCTTTGATTTACTGGAAATAACAGGTAACTTTAGATGAAAAGGCCATTTTTAGCCATTTATTGATAAATCCTTATAGGAATCGGCTCTGGACTTTGTTTAAATGTAATATTAAGCATTTTAGAAGTCTTTGATTTACTGGAATAACAGGTAACTTTAGATGCAAAGGTTATTTTTTAGCCATTTATTGATAAATCCTTTTAGGAATCGGGCTGTGGACTTCTCAACAGGATGTTAAGAGTTAAAGGAGTAAAAAAAAAAAAAAACAATTTGAAATTAAAACTAAGTTCTATTAACTTTGAATATCTATTAAATAAAAACAAACTATATATAAATATATGATACTGGGGATGTATCTATTAAAACTTGTTTTAAAAAACAATGAGGACTGTCTAATGTTGCATGCTCAAAGTTTGAGTGAATTTATTCTATGTTATGACGATTTTGGGTATAGTGACGTAAGCAGTGACGTAGTTTTTGTTACAAAAACCGGAAACGAATCTCCATTATTAATAGATTAGACTAACAAAATTAAGAATGCATATACAAAGATTACTTATTTTAATTATATTTTATTTGGTTTCTATATAAAATCATTCATAGGATTGATTTTAATATGCTGGAGAATAAAACAAATTTAAAAAAAGTATTAAATTAGAAAGACTAACAAAATTAAATAAGAACACATATAAAAAGATGACATTTATTCTAATTATATTTTAATTGGTTTCTATATAAAATCATTCATAGGATTGATTTTAATACGTTGGAGAATGAAAAAATAACATTAGAGATCAATAACACAAGTAATTATTTATCAAACCCAGTTTTGTTAAAGCAGTATGCAAATTAACCTCATCATATATTATGTAAACCTTTATTTCTTAGTGATATATAAAATACATGCACTAATAAGATGGGCTATTTTAGGCAAATCTAACTCAGATTTTCATAGACATTGTTAATGAAGAAGATCTATTCTATGTATTAAATTTACTATAAATTAAATACTAATTGATAAACTACTTCTCTCTCTCTCCACTTTCGTTTCTCTCTCTCTCCCACTTCTGTTTCTTTCTCTCTCCACTTCTGTTTCTTTCTCTCTCCACTTCTGTTCTTCTCTCTCCACTCTCTCTCTTTCTCTCTCCACCTCTCTCTCTCTCTTTCCACCTTCTCTCTCTTTCTCTCTCCACTTCTCTCTCCATTTCTCTCTTCTCTCTTTTCTCTCTCCACTTCTCTCTCCACTTCTCTCTCCACTCTCTCTCCACTTCTCTACTCTCTCTCTCCTTCTCTACTCTCTTCTCCTTCTCTACTTCTCTCTCTCCTTCTCTACTTCTCTCTCTCCTTCTCTACTTCTCTCTCCTTCTCTACTTCTCTCTCTCTCTCTCTCTACTCTCTCTCTCTACTTCTCCTCTACTCTCTCTCTTCTCTCTCTCTCTCTCTCTCTCTCTCTCTCTCTCTCTCTCTTCTCTCTCTCTCTCTCTCTTCTCTCTCTCTTCTCTCTCTCTCTCTTTACTCTCTCTCTCTCTCTCTCATTCCCACTAGTTCTCTCTCTAATTCTCTCTACTTCTCTCTCTCTGTACGTCTCTCTCTACTTCTCTCTCTCTCTACGTCTCTCTCTACTTCTCTCTCTCTGTACGTCTCTCTCTCTCTCTCTCTCTCTCTCTCTACTTCTGTACGTCTCTCTCTTTCTACTTCTCTCACCTTCTCTCTTTCAACTTCTGTGTGTATCTCTCTCTTTCTCTCTCTCACTTCTCCCCCCCCTCTCTCTCTCAGGTTCTCTTTGCTTTCATTCTTCCCATACTTAAATTCAATCCCAGAATTTTTCAACCTTGCATTGTCTTAAGATATTTTTATCCTCATACTCATGTTTAATTTTCCTTTTCTTTCCTTTCCTAAAGGTTTGGAATGCTGATAATCCCAAGATGAGTGATTATATCAACATTTTGGTCAAAAAGATCATCCACCCGGAAATTTCCAAAGTGAAATTAGGACAGACCCTTTGTTTTAATGCCCCTATTGTTTCTGAAAAAGGTGCGTATAACATTCACTTCTTCATCTTCTACATTTTGGCTACACCATTTTGATTTTGTTCATTCAAACTAGTTAGATAAGCTTTTTGTATTTTCATAGTCAAATGTTTATTCCAGCATTAGTGAAACTTGAACCCATGTTCACTAAGAAATGTTATACATACCGTCTGCTTTACTAACTTGGCTACCAGAGCCATTGATGTGTTGGAAGCCTAAATCATCCCTGATGTAGAACTTTTGAATTAGTAAAGCTTTTAAAAAATTTGGTTGATAAAATTTTATTCTTGCTTTTGAATATATATATATATTTTTTTTAATAAAAAGAATTATTTTTGTTTCAACCATCCCAACCCTTCTTATTTTTAAGGTGTGAGAAGGCAATTGATAAGAGTTAACCAATATTTTTTTTAATATTAAGTTAATGAAAAATTCTACCAATATAATGATTTAAAAAAAAATTTCTTCCAATATATGATTTTAAAAAAATCTCTTCCAATATATGATTTTAAAAAAATTCTTCAATAATGATTTGAAAAAGATTTCTTCCAATATATGATTTTAAAAAAGATTTCTACCAATATATGATAAAAAGATTTACCAATATATGATTTAAAAAAGATGATTTTAAAAAAAGATAATATGAATTTAAAAAAAGATTCTTCCATATATATGATGATTTTAAAAAAGATTTCTTCCAATATGATTTAAAAAAGATTCTTCCAATATATGATTTTAAAAAAGATTTCTCCAATATATGATTTTAAAAAAGATTTCTTCCAATATATGATTTAAAAAAAGATTTCTTCCAATATATGATTTAAAAAGATTTCTTCCAATATATGATTTTTAAAAAAGATTTCTTCCAATATAATATATGATTTAAAAAAAGATTCTACCAGATTCTTGATTTTTAAAAAGATTCTACCAATATGATTTAAAAAAAGATTCTACCAATATATATTTTAAAAAAAAGATTCTACCAATATATGATTTTAAAAAAATTCTACCAATATATGATTTAAAAAAAAATTCTACCAATATATGATTAAAAAAAAAAAAAATCTACCAATATATGATTAAAAAAAAAAAATTCTAAAAAAAATTCTACAATATATGATTTAAAAAAAAAAAATTCTACCAATATATGATTTAAAAAAAAAAATTCTACCAATATATCATTTTTTTAAAGTCATTTTTTGAATTAGTGAATTAAAAAAAAAAAATTGGTTGATAAAATTTTGTTCTTGTTTTAAGATTTTTTTTAATAAAAAAAAAATTTGTTTTTGTTCAGGTAATTCTGGAAGTTGGAGCAGTGCAACATCAGTTTTAAGTGCCAACAGCAAGTCTGGCATCACAACAGCTATGGGCATTGGAAAGACTCATATCAACCATAACATATCAGCTGACCTGAATACTTTAACAGAGGTATTTTTGATTTTTAAACATTAAGGGGCTGGTCCACATTGACTGCAGGAATGTTTGGCTGATTTTGATCTGTAGATGTTCTTAATGTTGAACGACTATAACTTTCTTGAGTATGTATTCATTTATCTACTCTCTGGCTAAAGGCAGGGTTGACACTTTTTTTAAGCAAGCAGAAACCTTACACGTATGTGTGGTACCAAAAATAGCTTTACCTTATTGGTATTTTTTGGTTATTTCCTATAAGTCTAACATGATCAAAAGGGAACAACTCTTGACTGAATGTGGTCCATGTTTTTGGATTGCTTTTCTAAAAAATGGTCCTCCATATTTTAGAATTGCTTTTCTAGAAGATTGTTAATTTTTTACTCAGATTCATGTCTCCACAATCATCAGCCTCTTATTCCATCTGATGATTGGAGATAGATATGAAACTTGGATTAATAGTGAGTTATGTGGAAATTTTAACTTTACATAGAATTTTTTAATTTTTTTTTTTTTTTTTTTAAATTTCTTAATGAGATGAAATTCAATATGAATAAACTGAACCTCAACTGTTAGGTAAAAATCTTGTTTAATTTTAAATCTAATAAAATAAAAAAATCTGTCTTTTTATATATATATATATATATGTGTGTGAGATGGTCACTGTTTCAGCTTTTGCTGGAATGGCATACCGAAGGCAGTATTATTGGTACAGTGCTTATTTGAAACATCTTCTCATTTGAAACATCTTCATCTGATGATTGCATCGCATGAAACCAATATGGTTGTGAATGTTCCTTTGTCACCTAATAAATAGATATCTAAAACCTTTATATATTTATTATATATTATATATATATATATATATATATAAAATTCTATTCCCACATCTCCATTACTCAGTTTCATGTTTCCACAATCATCAACCTCTTATTGTATTCGATGATTGTGGATAGACCTGAAACTTCAAGTAATCGAGTGAGTTATGTGGGAATAGAATTTTCCTACACAGAAATTTTTTCATATAATTTAATTTGTTTTTTTAATAGAATTTCTTTGAGATGAAATACAATATGAATAAAACCAACCTGACCTGTTATAAAAAATATTGTTTAATTTTGAATTTAATAAAAAATAAAAATAAAAATCTGTTTGTCTTCTTTTTCAGGTGCAAGTGGAAGCCATTGATAAATTGACAGTGGAAAACACAACGGAATTTGTATCAAATGTTCCCAACAGAAACAAAGAATATATTTTTCCAGTACGGATAGGAGATGGAGATTCATTTATTGGTTTGTTTGAAATTTTACTCTTGGAAAATAAATAAAATTTTTCATATATATATATATATATATATATATAATATATATATATATTATATATATATATATGAGGAATTAACAAAAGGCAGGTCTCCTGTTAACGATTTATTGGTGATCTTTTCAAGCTTTCTGGCCAACTTTTTTATACAGGGTGTTCCAAAAGAAACAGTGCACTGAACATTTTCATAGGTATACATAAAGAAACAGTGCACTGAACACAAGAAAGGATATTTATAGTTGAAAATGTTTTCCCAAAAGATTTTAAATATTATATTTAGATAATTTAGATATCTAAATTTTAGATATTTATATTAAATATTCTTTTGTTTCGGGGACCCTTTGAAAATGGTGCTTACCTTACAAGAAAGGATATTTATTGTTGAAAAATGTTTTCCGAGATGGTGGCAAATACACAAAAGAAGTGCAAGAGTCATTTCAAGAAAAATTGGTGCAGAACGTTTGCCGCATCGAAATTGTGTTTCCGCTTTGTTGCATAAGTTCAAAAAAAACTGGAAGTGTTCAAGACAAACCCAAAAAGTGGCCGCCCAAAAGTCGTTACAGATACAGTCTTACAGAATGTTACCAACAAACTGCAGAGGAGCCCACGAAAGTCTTTGAGGCGTTTGTCTCAAGAAACTAGGATATCTCTAACATCAACTCACCGAGCAGTGCATCAACTTAAATTCTCTCCATATAAAGTGCATGTTGTTCATGAACTGAAGCTCAGGATTCAGAAAAACGCGTACTCTTCTGTCTTCTACTCTTCGGTGGTTTGAAAATTTTATTCTAGAGAAAGGTGAAAACATTTTAAACCATACATTCTTCAGTGATGAAGCATGGTTCCATTGTCCGGGTACATGAACAGTCAAACTCTAGAGTGTGGTCTACAATAAATCCTCATGCTCTGTTCAGAAAACACTCCACGATCAAAAAGTTGTGTTTGGTGTGCTTTGTCAAGGCGGCGTATAATTGGACCTATGTTTTTTGAAAACACCATCACATCTGAGGTGTTACATTCATAACATCCTGGAGCCATTTTTTGATCAACTGACGGAGCAAGAAAAGCAACAAGGCTGGTTCCAGCAAGATGGTGCAACTGCACATACGGCTCGTGTCAGTATGGCTGCAGTTGGTGATGTCTTTGGGATCGTGTGATCTCTCGTGGTTTGTGGCCACCTCGATCACCGGATTTAACACCTCCTGACTTTTATTTGTGGGGCAAATTGAAAGACTCAGTGTATGCAGACAATCCTCGAACTACGGATGAACTGAAGCAGAAAATAACAAGTGTTATTCAAAACATCAAACCTGATGAACTTGAGTGTTTTTTCAAAACACGCAGCGTCGCGCTCGTTTATGTCTGCAGGTGAATGGCGCACACTTTCAACAGTTATTGTAGATCATATCTTACTGCACGAGTCAATCCTCAATCGTACTTTAGTTGATAAGGTATTGAATTTGTGAATATTTGCAATAAATAGTATTTTTCTGTGAGTTTTGTTTCTTTGGGTTATTAGCATATTCCTACTGCACTGTTTCTTTTGGAACACCCTGTATTTGGATGGGATTCGTGGATTAGTCCACCAAAGTTCGTATCCTGAGTACTTTCAGCACTTCGAAGTTCCATCATCAGTGTTAATTAACAGTGCAGTACTCACATTTTGTTTTTTCGATAATTTTTAATTTAGAAAAAAAAATTGTTTTTTAATAATTTCTTAATTTTTTTTTTTTCTATCTTTAAAAAAATAGATGATAGTTGTTCTGCAGTAGATTTACCTTCAACCATTGTGGCACCGTTCAACTGCTTCCTTGAAATGTCCAGCCGTTTACAAGATGTTGGCATCGAGGATCTATTTACCGTTTCTACCATCTATGACTCCAATTCAGGTAAGGCACTTGACCGTTTTTTTTAGTTTTTTTTTTTTTCCAAAAATGGACATGGCAATATACAAAATAATGATACCATAATATATAATTATTTGATTAGATAGGAATACTTGATACCATTAATTGTGTATAAATTATTTGTATTAGATAGGAATACTTGATACCATATATAATTGGTATTGGAATATTTGATAATATAAGTGATAGATAGAATACTTGATACCATATATAATGTATATAAATTATTGTATTAGATAGGATAATACTTGATATATATAATTGTATATAAATTATTTGTATTAGATAGGAATACTTGATACCATATATAATTGTATATAAATTATTTGTATTAGATAGGAATACTTGATACATATATAATTGTATATAAATTATTTGTATTAGATAGGAATACTTGATACCATATATAATTGTATTATAAATTATTTGTATTAGATAGGAATACTTGATAAATATAATATTATAATTGTATTAGATAGGAATACTTGATACCATAAATAATTGTGTATAAATTATTAGTATTAGATAGGAATACTTGATACCCTATATAATTGTACATGAATTATTTGTATTAGATAGAAATACTTGATACCATATATAATTGTGTATAAATTATTAGGATTAGATAGGAATACTTGATGCCATATATAATAGTATATAAATTATTAGTATTAGATAGGAATACTTGATACCATATATAATTGTATATAAATTATTTGTATTAAGAATACTTGATACCATATATGATTGTGTATAAATTATTTGTATTAGATAGGAATACTTAATACCATATATCGTTGTGTATAAATTATCAACATTAAAAAGGAATACTCGATACCATAAATAATTGTGTATAAATTATTAGTATTAGATGAAGGAGTACTCCACACTTCCTAAAGCTCCAAAATTGGAACTTCACCCTTAGATTAATGTCATACCCAGGACACTAAGGCCCTCAGCAACCACCTAGTACATATGATAGAAAGGGTTGTGGGTTACCATAAGAGCAATCAGGTTAGGACAATCATATAAGTGCTAGGGCTTGACTCTGACCAGCTGATTGATCAGGGGAGGCCCGTCTAACCTAAGTATGGGCCAAAGTGGATTGTTAGATATCATGGACTGCTCAGACACTAGAATTCCATCCTTAAGCATCATAGCTGCCACACACAGCTAATAGGTTGCCCCATTGGATGGATTTTACCCCTCTGCAGAGGTGCAGTTGATTTAATCCGCTGCCCCAGCCGACAAGGAGACATTGAATTTGGTTACCTCCCTTGCACTAATTTTGAGCTCAGAATGTCAACTTCCTTTGGTATTGTTCAGGCATCAATCCGTGTAATGGTAGGTATACCCAAAATGAGGCTAATCTGCGTTTTTGACAAAATGACTTTAGACCCCCCCCCTCCCTACAGAAAATTATTTACCAAAAATATGAGAATTATCGAATTTTAATAAAATTTTCAGTGTTTATTTATCAATGAATGATCTTTATAATGCATTATTTATTTTATTTCAATACTTTCTAATTTTTTTTTCAGGTCACTTAATTTTGACCCTTATGTTGGGGGCGTAACATTTTTTTCAAGTTGGTCTTATAGTTTTCTAATTACAGTAGAGATAAAGAGATAGCTCTTGGGAATATGGAGTACCCCTTTATCACCATTACTCCCAGGTCCACTCTGACCTGGAGGGGTAGTATCTTTAAGGGTCCGAACTATGGCTTCAATAGAAAAACGTGTTTAAAAAGTTTTGAAAAAAAAAACGAAGAAAGTTGAGTACCCATTAGAATTTTTTTTAAAAGCCCAAAAACGTTTTCGGCATAAAATGACCCAATGTGTTGACATGCTGTAAAAACAAACCAACCATCTTTCTCCTATTAACTCTTAACATCCTGTTGAGAATTTTCTAAGTCCAGAGCCCCATTCCTATAAGGATATATATAAATGTCTAAAAATGGCCTTTTCATTAAAATTTACCTGTTATTTCTTGTACATCAAAGACTGCTAAATATGTTTAATATTATGTTTAATATTACATTCAAACAAAGATTATTTTTTGGGGTAGATAAAGAAAACAAATGTGACTTCCAGCCGGGTGGAATGAGGTGGTATAGGACTTTAAGAGTTAATCAATAAGGTCTTTTTTTAATGTGGGCTGAGAAAAATTGAAGGGGGGTGGGTGACAATTTTACTTTTTACTGGATGATTTGACATGGAATTGCCCATGTCATTACACTGTACATAAATTCAAAGAGAATTTCCCTGTGAGTATTGCTGATAGAAGAATGGTTCATTTCATATAATCCTTTGTTGTATTCACAATTTACAGCAACAATCATTTAATGGACCAAGTAACCAATAAGCACCCCAGCTGGGAGTTGCTTTGAAAGGAACACCTTTTGCTTTTCTCCGCAAACTATCGGTTGTTTGTTTTTGTAAACAACAGATGATTTTTTTTTTTGCATTTGAATTTCAAGATTTTTTAAAAGTTTCTTAATGTATATTTACAACCCAAAGGCATGTTTTTATACTAAAATAGTTTTCAATTTTAAAGAAAATAAGTTATCTATTAGTTACTTGGTCCCAACATCCTTTTATTTAAATAAACATAAAAACTATTTTGTAAATAAAACCTATTTTCATTTAAATAAACATATCTGTATTTCTCTTCTGATTAAATAAAAACTATTCTAATATAAAAATGCATCTTTAATATAAAAAGGTATCTTTTGTTTTTAAAGTTTTTAAAACTTAAAAGCAAATTCCTATTGAATTAATAACATTAATTTTAACCTTGTGCCCAACTAGAATAAGCTAAATTTACTTATCACTATTTTTTTTAATGGGCTGAACCCTCTACAAATACTTAAATCTTTTAGCCTTGTGTCAGACCTGGAAAAGCTGAGTTTATTTATAACTGTTTTTTTTTTTTTCTTTTTCTTTTTTTAATCTGTAGGAAATCTTGCATGTAAATTGGCTCAGAAAGAAAACAAGATCCTCGGCCTTGTGGGTAGCACCCTGGTGACTGACATTATCCTTCATGTGGGCATTCCTGCACTGGACAATCAACCAGCCATCTCTGCACCCCCACTGTCTTTACCTTTTTACCCTGCCTTCCACATACATTCATCAGAGATTTACCTGTCCACTCTCTCACCGCAGTCCAGCTTACGACTGTCAACGATTCCATTTCTATTCTCACACATCCAGGTAAGTAAAAACAGTTTTGATTTTATGGGATGCAGTTTAAGCATTAACAAAAAAAGCAACATAGGTAGTTAGAATTCAGGATATGAAAGGAAATAGAAAAAATATCTGATATATTCAAACATTTTTTTAATATCTGGTATGTTCAAATCTTTCTTTTAAAAATATCTAGTATAAGCAAAACCCTTTTTTTAAAATATCAAATCGTTCCTGTTATATACTGTATCAATTGACAGCGCTGGTGTGTAGTACACTGGATTAAAAACCAACGCAGGTATACAAGAGAAAGCTGGACTTTATTTTCTTCCTCGGGTGGCGTGGATGAAAGGAGGTGTGCGCCGGTTTGGATGAGTGGTGAAATGAACAGTAGTTCTAATAAGTCTTTTCTTCGGAGAGTCGACGGGAGTGACTGAAGCTCGTTGCCACCAAAGCTCAACTGCTGAATTTTTGTCTACCCGTCACTTTTTCAATTTTACCCAGCATGCCCTGGTGTATTCAAATTCCACCGGAACTATACTGCGTGACCTGCAATCCTAGCTTTTTCATCAGTCAACAGGAAGCCTTTTGTCATCCTGCTATTGTTGTTTTTTGTGGCCCGTTCGTTTGACACGGTCAACAGTAAGCTTCTGATCCTAATCACTCTTCCTCTTTGTTCGATCCAGACTTCTGTCTGGAACATCCTTTGTTTCTCAATTCCTTTGTCTATTTGAATTTCTTTTCGCACCAAAAGAATTGAAACAATAGTAATCTGCAACATTCCTTAACAGAAGAAACTCTGGTATATTTAAACCCTTCTTAAAAAAAAAAATGATATAATCAAACATCTCTTAAAAATAATTAACACAGCTCCTACCCCAGCTATGGTTAGCGGAATGAGAACTGAACACGGACAGAATAAAGGGTTAGGTTCAAAGTTTTGTGATGGCTCCCAATTACAACAAGAAGGTTACCGAGTTTGAAAAGAAGGTTCCAGAGTCCGACAAGAAATACCTGAAGAAGGCCGGAGGGCATTTCAGCCGAAACGTTGTACAGATAACAATGAAGATGAGGACAGTAGTCCGAATAATGCAGATAATACTAATCATCAAGCCTCATCTCAAACATTCAGAGAAATAGTGTAGATAACAATAAAGATGGGGACAATAGTCCGAATAATACAAATAATACTAATCATCAAGCCTCATCTCAAACATTCAGAGAAATAGTGTAGATATCAATAAAGATGAGGACAATAGTCCGAATAATGCAGATAATACTAATCATCAAGCCTCATCTCAAACATTCAGAGAAATAGTGTAGATAACAATAAAGATGGGGACAATAGTCCGAATAATACAAATAATACTAATCATCAAGCCTCATCTCAAACATTCAGAGAAATAGTGTAGATAACAATAAAGATGAGGACAATAGTCTGAATAATGCAGATAATACTAATCATCAAGCCTCATCTCAAACATTCAGAGAAATAGTGTAGATAACAATAAAGATGAGGACAATAGTCCAAATAACGCAGATAATACTAATCTTCAAGCCTCATCTCAAACATTCAGAGAAATAGTGTAGATAACAATAAAGATGGGGACAATAGCCCGAATAATGCAGATAATACTAATCATCAAGCCTCATCTCAAACATTCAGAGAAATAGTGTAGATATCAATAAAGATGAGGACAATAGCCCGAATAATGCAGATAATACTAATCATCAAGCCTCATCTCAAACATTCAGAGAAATAGTGTAGATATCAATAAAGATGAGGACAATAGCCCGAATAACGCAGATAATACTAATCTTCAAGCCTCATCTCAAACATTCAGAGAAATAGTGTAGATAACAATAAAGATGAGGACAATAGCCCGAATAATGCAGATAATACTAATCATCAAGCCTCATCTCAAACATTCAGAGAAATAGTGTAGATAACAATAAAGATGAGGACAATAGCCCGAATAACGCAGATAATACTAATCATCAAGCCTCATCTCAAAAATTCAGAGAAATAGTGTAGATAACAATAAAGATGAGGACAATAGCCCGAATAACGCAGATAATACTAATCTTCAAGCCTCATCTCAAACATTCAGAGAAATAGTGTAGATAACAATAAAGATGAGGACAATAGTCCGACTAATCCAAATAATCAAGTCTCATCTCAAAAATTCAGAGAAATCTCTTAAAAAATATGATATAGTCAAATACTTCTTTAAAAAATGATATATAGTATATTCAGACCTTTCCTAAAAAGAAATAGGTATAATCAAACCCTTCTTAAAAAATGATATATGCAAATCATTCTTAAAGATATATATGGTATAATCAAACCCTTTCTTAAAAGAAAAATATATGGTATAATCAGACCTTAAAAAAAAATTCTGGTATTTTCAGACACTTAAAAAATATTGATATAATCAAACTCTTCTTTAAAAAAATCTGGTTTAATCAAACACTTCTTTGGAAAAAAGTAATATCTGATATATACAATCCCTTTCTTAAAAGAAAAAAAATCTGGTATATTTAAATTCTTCCTTGAAAAAAAAAAAAAAATTGGTATATTCAAACCTTTCTTTAAAACAAAAAATATCTAGTATATTCAAGCCCTTTAAAAAAAAAATTTGGTATAATCAAACCTTTCTTAAGACTGAATCTACTTAAAAAAAACAACAAAAAAACTTTTTTTGCATGACCAATATATAGGAGTCAATGTGCTATAAAACCACCTTCAAATCTATTCAGATCCTTTTATATGTGAAGAAAATACTAAAAAATCTACTTTAAAGAAAATTTGGTTTCTATAACTAATAATGTCATAAAAAAGATTTTAGCTTACATTCTAATGTAGTGTCTATTTCTCTGAATTTTTCAATAGTCTGAATAATCCAAATTATCAAGCCTTATCTCAAAAATTCAGAGAAATAGTGTAGATAACAATAAAGATGAGGACGATAGTCCGAATAATCAAATAATAATACTAATTATCAAGCCTCATCTAAAAAAATTCAGAGAAATAGTGTAGATAACAATAAAGATGAGGACGATAGTCCGAATAATCAAATAATACTAATCATAAAGCCTCATCTAAAAAATTCAGAGAAATAGTGTAGATAACAATAGAGATGAGGACAATTGTCCAAATAATCTAGTGGTTCTCAACCAGAATCCATATGGACCCCCGGAGACCATATAACATTTTTTGGGACCCAGGCAAGTAAAATGTATTTAACTATAAAAATACAATGGGATTTTTAAACGATTGGCTATGGGGAGTCCATCAGAGTAAAATAGGATTAAAAGGTTGTCAATAGTTAAAAAAAGGTTGATAACCATTGGAATAATCCAAATTATCATGCCTCCTCTCAAAACTTCAGAGAAATAGTGTAGGTAAAAATAAAGATGAGGACAATAGTCCGAATAATCCAAATAATCCAAATTTAGAGTTTAGTTTACATTTTCAAAGCAAAATTTAATGAATCTAACAATTTAAAAAAAAAAAAAATTCTTATGTGATTTTATTTTTTTCTCCCAGGTGACATCAAGTGACCCTACTTTAATTGAGATTCTTCCCTCTGAAAGTGATAGCAGCACCTCCTCAGCTATGGTCTACCCAGTACGTCTGCGGGAAGCTGGTGCAATCTGGGAACAACTGCGTAATGATCTTTCCTTGGACTTTTCCTGTCAGATGACTGGACAGAGGGTCCATATCCCTATTTATATCAAACTGGTTGAACGTAAGGAAGTCGTTCAAGGTAGGTTCAATTTGCTAGACTAACTAACTAAAACAGTCACACGCTTCTACTGAAGCATTTTTTTGGGGGTCAAGCAGAGTTTACCACATTGTGAATCATTGGCAGTAACTTTCCACTCAATTCTCTGATTCAATATATATACTACACTACTTACATAATTCACAGGCTACCTATGAATTATGTAACACTATATCACACATGGATTGGGATATAAGCTAGCTGGTCACATACACACATTTTTTTTTTCAAATTTAAAAAAAAATTATTCCTGCTGTATGCAGACTAGTGTTAGGTTCGAGACTTAAGGAAATTCTAGTTACTTCCCTTTATTAGTAGGGGACAGTTTCCTCCATTGAAAGTTGCATCGTGGGAAGCTAGCACTGGAAATGGTTCAAGATCCTAGACTCACTGATATATTTCAGCCTCTCTCCCTCTTTTTCGTTTTTTTTTTTTTTAATTTTTATTTAAAAAATTTTTTTTTTAAGTTGGGGTACATTGTGGGAGGCTAACACTGGAAATGGGGTTACTGCTATGATATGCATGGATTGGGATACAAACTAGCTAGTCACACACATGTTGAGCTCTTTCTTTTTCTTTTTTTTTAAAGTAATTCCTAGAATGGAGAATGTGATGTAAATATCTAAGGGAATTGTGACTTAAGTAGTGATATAGTTTCGGTTATAGACAGACAAACACACTATCTCCATTATAAGAAGATATATATATATATATATATAAATTTATTTATTTTTTAAAAACTTTTTTTCTTATTTCCAGATACAAAAGCCAAAGAAACTGCATTTGCTGATGTGACCAGTCATCAGCCATTCTGGTTTATGGTTCTTCTACTGACAGCTGCCTTCTTTCTTGTTTTAGCTCTTGGTAAGTCAACCCCTATTTTATGATTGGTCAGTTTATTCATCTGTAAGCTTACCCAGTACTTCCCATGTTTGTCTTTGGTCACAGACTTCTTTTGGAATAGGAAATAACCACCAATTTCTTCCATTTTTTTTTCTCTCTTTAACTTTTATTTGAAACCTCAAGTACCATGAAGTTTTGGCCAACCTGTCATCAGGGTTTAAAATACACCAACTGTATCTTTCCTTTGTAGGGGGGAGTAAGACCCCTTCAACAAAGGGGGTGTTAGGTATGACACAAAAACTGTATCTGGTGGGGTGTCACCATTTCATTGTCATGGGAATAATTGAGACCATTTATATGTGTGGCGCTCCACCATAGATGCTAAAAACAATCTCCTTGGTCTAGCACTATTGAAAAGGGGATAGACTCCCTCACTGACTGGCTGATACCGACTAAGCACTGTGTCGTTGGTAGTTTTTAGATAATAACACAAGACTTCGATTTGCTTTAGATCATATTTTATTCCGAAATCCGCACCAGACTACCTGCGCAGATTGAGTCAGCTGTGCGCTTAACACGACTTAACACTTTCGTGGTTTGGCCGATACTGACTAAAAACTCTTTCTAATCTAAACCGGAAGAGGGTCTTCTCCACCGATTCTCACGGTATCCACCTGAAGGATCAGGATGAGGTCAAGCCTTGTCATTCAATCCTTCAAGGCTGCTGGCTTCAGCTTATAACAGCTAAGTATTAGGGTCGGGTTAGCTCAGTCGGTAGAGTGTTCGGCTAGAAACCACAAGGTTCCTAGTTCGATACCGGTCCCCGCCAACTCAGCGTATGAGTAGCACAGGGATCTGTGCGGTAAAGTAAGGAGCTGAGGGTAGGTGTGGCGCTCCACCTCAGATGCTAAAACAATCTCCTTGGTCTAGCGCTATTGAAAAGGGGATAGACTCCCTCGCTGACTGGCTGATACCGACTCTAGGCCGCCCCGTCGACTTTACTTTACTTATTAGGGTACTAATGATTTGTTATGTTATTTGCCAGATTAATAAGAAGAAAAAAATAAAAAGGAATTATTTCTTCAATTACCAATTGTGATGAAAGGGAGACAACTCACTAAATAGTTATGGAACTTTGACTGAATGTTTAAAAAAATTCGAAGCGTTTAAAAAAATTAACGGACAGCGTCCAGGAGAGACAAAAAAGAAAAATTACCATGAAAACATCGTCTGCGCGAATCTCTCATCTTCGTATTAATGAAGAGGAATTATAATATGAAATATAATATTCCGAAATAAGAAAAAGAAACAAAAAAAAAAATATATATATATATATGAAGAATTGAAAAAATAAGTAAAACTTGAGTTGCTTTCTTAGAAAAATTTATATATTTCGTTCTACACATTTATATAAGATATTGTATTTACCTCGTACCCCACTTGTACGGGTTAGGCACAAGGCCCTATTAACGTGGGACCACCCACAAACCGAAGCTCATGGGTGGCAGGTGAAAAATTGCGTCGATCCTGTCGGCATTCCCCTCAAAGGGGCGCCTCAGGCGCTGGGCAATAAACCCTGCCCTGCCCCTTTAAATCGAAGGGGCCGGTATTGCCTGGAGGGATAGCCCCCTGGGATCGACGCTATTAACCTGTAAAGATCCAAGGCCCAAGCCACTGGACCCTGGCATGGGCCAGATCTACACATTTATATAAGATATTATCCATATCGTTATCCATAAAAAATATATATATATATATATATATATATATATATATATATATATATTGGCAATTCTTAATTCTCCAGCTTCCTATTATTATTTTGATCAAACAGAAAAAAAATATATATATGAAATAAATTAAATTATAAAATATATTCTGTTTTTGCATTATTCTCTCTGCCCAAATTTTGATGTAATATTTTTTTCTCTCGATTATTATTAACCTCTCTGAAGAAATAAAAATCCGGCTTATCACACGCTTAAACGCACGAATGTAATAGTACTAATAATTATGTAACAATTCTTTTTCTGGTAATTTATGAGGAAGTTCGTCCCAGTCCCCTGCCTCCGAATTTGCTGCTCGGTGAACTATCAAATACCAACCCCAACTAGTACCGCTACAGCGGTGTTACTTGAAAGAAAACAACCAACTCAAATAACAACCCCAACTATTGTATCGGCGCCTATTTGGGGGGGGGGGCTCTTTTTGTCTTAATTCTTGTTTATTTATTTTTTCCATTCTTAAGAAAAAAATTTTACACCGTTTTTTTGTTGTAATTCTAATTTTCTTTTTTTGTCTTATTCTTATTATCGTAATTTGTCGTAATTCTTGTTTATTTATAGAAATTTGTCATATTTCTTGTTTAGATAGTTTTGAACAGACTGAGATAGATATTTTCGGCAGTAAATATATAGATAGATAAACAAAACGATATTGATAGATAAACAAAACGATATTTGAGTTGGTTGTTTTCTTTCAAGTAACACCACTGTAGCGGTACTAGTTGGGGTTGGTATTTGATAGTTCACCGAGCAGCAAATTCGGAGGCAAGGGACCGGGACGAACTTCCTCATAAATTACCCTTTTTCTTCTGTGTTGTATATTTAAAATAGATTTAAAAAAAAAAATTTCCGATTTTGTTTAGGAATCATTTTGTTTTTTGTTCATTTCAAAAGTATCTTCCATTTTGTTTTTGTAGCATACCAATTATGTTATGGAGCCCAACGAATTAATCCGCGTCCAGATGTGTTTTTGGGTGGCCGTTATATGGACAGTTCCTCTCACAGCCCAGTCCCAAGTAGGGAGGAGGTACATATGAATAGGTACCCTGAGGAAACACCACCACCCTCCAGTTACTGGGGTACACCAACGAAATCATCAAGTAAGATTTTTGAAAAAAATAATTTTTCTCTTTCATTCTCACCTTTCTTCCTACTTTCTCTCTCGATATTTCTTTCCCCCTCTCTATATTTATTTCTTACCCCAATCTCTTTCTCCCTCTCTTCCTCCAGCTCTCTCTGCCCCAACTCTCTCTCTTTCTTCTTCTTCTCGCCCCCAACTCTCTCTCTCTTCTTCTCGCCCCCAACTCTCTCTCTTTCTCTCTCTCTTTTCTTGCCCCCAACTCTCTCTCTCCTCGCCCCCAACTCTCTCTCCTCGCCCCAACTCTCTCTCTCTCTCTCTCTCCTCGCCCCCAACTCTCTCTCTCTCTCCTCGCCCCCAACTCTCTCTCTCTCTCCTCGCCCCCAACTCTCTCTCTCTCTCCTCGCCCCCAACTCTCTCTCTCTCTCCTCGCCCCCAACTCTCTCTCTCTCTCCTCGCCCCCAACTCTCTCTCTCTCTCCTCGCCCCCAACTCTCTCTCTCTCTCCTCGCCCCCAACTCTCTCTCCTCGCCCCCAACTCTCTCTCTCTCTCTCCTCGCCCCCAACTCTCTCTCTCTCTCCTCGCCCCAACTCTCTCTCTCTCTCCTCGCCCCCAACTCTCTCTCTGTCCATGCCCTCCTCTCTCTCGCTTTCTCTCCCCTCCTCTCTCTCGCTTTCTCTCCCCCTCTCTCGCTTGTAAACTAGTTTTAAAAATAACTAGGCCTGACTGATTGTAGACGTAGTTGTGGCAATGGTAGGCTACAGGGTGAAAATGGGAAATAATGAAAAATTACTGTGTTGTATTACAACCCCAATTAAAAGGTGTGGTATTTTAAATGACTTGATTGTTTTGTGGTAACCCGTGATAGAAGGAATCAAACGCCAAACACTTTGTTCACTTGCCAAAATCAACTTTATTTCGCCATGGCAAATTCATCTAGCAGTAAACTCTAATGTAGAGAGAGAGAGAGAGAGTAAGACTGGAAACTACTAATGTGTTGTTTACATACATGAGTGACAAGTCAGAAAGAAAGAAAAATGGAGAAAACTGGATGAAATGTGGCTAACCAGCTGTATAGTTGAGTGTGTTTGATGTCCTTTGTCCAGCAGACACTCTGCTTTCTGTCTTTCAAAATTCTGTCTTTTTAAATATCTTGAATTTTTAATTATTTATAAATTTTCTCTAATCGTTTTGGTGCACGTCAGCGTTTAACCAAAAATATCAGACCCAGAAACATGTGCACAGCATTCCATTCTTGGATGCTTGCATTCCTGACATTAGTAATATGTAATCAACACGTTGACACTCAGATTGTTTTCATTCCAACAAAATATTTCTTCAACATTATTTTTTTTTTATTTTTTATTTTTTTTAAATCCAAACCCCAAATTATAAATTACAAATTATTTAAATAATTACTTGAAATTGCTAAATATTTTACAAGTGTATAAATTTACAACTTGAGAAATTCTAGTTTTGCGCAAAATTAAAATATAATTTTTTGTTTTTGTTTTTATAGGTCCTCAGTTTCAGGCCCGTCGAAGAACACCAGCCGCCAACAGCACGAAACTTTGGTCAGTGCGAATTCCTTCACCTGAGGCTCACAGTATGCCTTCATCGCCAGGAGAACCACCTTTCCGATTTACGTAGGGAAGCCGAGACGCTTCTGTGAAAAACAATTCTTCATATAAAAACGGTTATAATTTGTATAATTGACGTACCGTAATCTCGTTAAAAAAAAAAAAAAAAAAGATTTTTTTTTTTTTATATCTAAGTCTGCTCGAAAAGGATTTTCATTTCTTTTGCGTTTTTTACATTTTTATTTTATTTATTTATTTTTTTCTTCACTTTTTGAAGAAAAGAAAAAAAACCAAAAAATGAGTCTGAGGTGGCCATGAATTGGGGGTTTAGTTTGATATATTTATAATGGATAATTGGACCCCGACTGTTTTTTTAAATTTTTGTGTGATATATATATATATATACAGTGATGCTGATAGTTCTTTGATTAAGTGCGTCCTGCGACTCACATATTTCCTTTGAATGAGTCCTCTTGAAAATTTATGGGACCCAACTAAAGTTTTATTTTAATAAACTGTAGGGTTTTTATTTATGATCTAGGGAAACAACTAAAGTCATCTAATTCCTACTTTGTAACCTATCCTGTGTAATTCATTTCTAAGAAACTATTGAAATGTATTTACAGTTAGTTTGAAATAGTGAGGGAAGAAAAAAGAAAAATACTGGGATACATGGATATGATATTACTGCATCCTTTTAGATTTTTGTGCGACAGGGACACTGGATGCGTACCTATCAGCATCTCTGCATATATATATACCTCATTCAATTTACAAAGTAAATTTTAAAGTAATTTTGGAATATATTGTTTCACATTTCTCTGGTATTTTTTTAAAATCCTTAACTTCGGAATAAATATTGGTGAATTCTGATTTGATATCCACACCCAGTTATTTTTTTTTCTCTCTCTGTTAAATGCAGAGAATTCTCATTAGACAACATTTTTTAAGAAAACCCCTTAAACATTCCTGAATCGGGAAAATCACTTTTTGATAGTTTGACTGTTGATCAAAAAACAATGACGTCATTATTTGAATAAGATCTTTAAAAGTTCTTCTACGCCTGTTTCATCAACAAACTATTAAAAATGGTTTCCTACATTGGATCATTACTATATTCGGATACACCTGGGAAGGCTGGAGGATACATCAGCCGAAACGTGTTTTTATTTACCACAATAAAGATGAGGACAACAGTTCAAAACATTGAAATTATCCCAAATGATTGACATATCGTTAAAATGAAATATTAAAAAAACAAAAACAACTCTTAAATTACTACACAAAAAAAACAAAAAACTTGGTATCACCAAAGTTTAGGAGTTCATTCCTTTGTTTATAAAGCAAAATATTTAAAAAAAAAAAATTCTCTAATTGGTTTGATTCATGTCAGCGTTTAACCAAAAATATCAGCTGATTATTTTAATTTTTTATTAGCTGATTTCAGACCCAGGAACGTGTACATTAGTGTACATGACTCTCTAACCGTTTGGCATAAAATGGGTAATTCTTAACTTTTTCCTCGTAAATTCCTACCATAAAATAAACTGAACCCTCATTTTATATCCGTGTTTTTGCAATAAATGTTTTATTTTTCTTCTTGCACCCGTTGATTTACAATACTAAATATATTTTCTTTATTTGTTAAAGAATAAAGAAAATATATTTAGTATTGTAAAATAATGGGTGCAAGAAAAATAAAACATTTATTGCAAAAAACACGGACATAAATGAGGGTTCAGTTTATTTTATGGTAGGAATTTACAAGGAAAAAGTTAAGGATTACCATAAAATGACCCCATATGCCATTAAAATCAATCAAAACATGTCGGCCATTACATATAATGCCTATATACCTGAGGTGTTAACAAGTTTGATTGGCAGACCCTTGCCTGTGAGTTTGATTCTCACTGTGTGCCAAATACTTCTGGCCTTGTGCCACATCTAAATTAAGTTTAGTAGACGGTGGTGTAATGGTTTTAGTAGGCACTTGTGTTCAAATCCTGGATGGGGCTGTTTGCATATCACGATGTGAAAGGCATGGGTCTGTATTTACCAACCCCTCTACATAAGCAGCCTGTGACACTTGGTCAATTCTTGAGCGGAGTTTAAAGGTCCCAGTCCACCCTAATATTTACCCATAGCCGGAATAAGAATAAGTGGATACTTATCTTTCTCACTATGTGAAATTTAACCAGCTGTGTCCAGAATTTGAACTCCAGCTATGGGTAAATAATAATGCAGACTTGGCTGTTTGACCCGAGAGAAGGAAAACTGAAGGACTCTCTTATCGTTAGTCAAACTACTTTGTGAGCTCTTCCTCTACTAATATGTGGATCAAATTCTGTTAAATATTTCATATGATTGTTCCCAAAATTGTTTCTAACTAAAGACTAATGATCGGTGTCCGTTATGTCTATTCTAAAATGGGTCCCCTTTTTATGGCCGCCTCACTATTTCTGCCCGTAAGGTTTTCTCAAAAATTAACAAATCCCAGAAGAAATGTCTTTTCAAAAAATAGCAGACTTTAAATAGATAAGAAAAAGAAAGAAAAAAATGTTATTTTTTATTTTATTTTTTTTGTCTTTTTAAAAAAAAATTTTGTCTTTTTTTTCAAAAATTTTTTGTCTTTTTTTAAAAAATTTTGTCTTTTTTTTTTTCTCTTTCTTTTTCTTTTTTTTTGGTCTTTTTTTCTTGTTTTTTTTTTTTCCATTTTTCTTTTCTTTTTCTTTTCTTTTTTTTTCTTTCTTTTTTCGGTTATTTCCTATAACTCCAGTATAAACAAAGGGGAATCACTGATAAAAATTTATTTATTTTCCCATTAAACTCCTAACCCTAACCTCGTCTTCTTTTTTCCTAGTAGATCAATGAATAAATAAATAATTTATCAGTCAAGAGTGGTTCCCTTTGTTTATGTTGGACTTATAGGAAATAACCCTTTTTTTCTTGTTTCTTTTTCTTTCTTTCTTTCTTTCTTTCTTTTTTTTCTTTTTTCTTTTTCCTTTCTTTCTTTCTTTTTCCCTTTCTTTCTTTCTTTTTTTCCCTTTCTTTTTTTTTTCCTTTTTTTTTTTCTTTCTTTCTTTTTTTTCTTTTCTTTTTTCTTTTTTTTTCTTCTTTTTTTTTTTTTCTTTTTTTTTCTTTTCTTTTTCTTTTCTTTTTTCTTTTCTTTTTCTTTTTTTTCTTTCTTTTTCTTCCTTTTTCCTTTTTTTTATCTTTTTTCCTTTTTTCTTTCCTTTTTTTCTTTCTTTTTTTCTTTCTTTTTCTTTTTCTTTTTTCCTTTTTCTTCCTTTTTCCTTTTTTTTTTTTTTTCTTTTTTTTCTTTTCTTGGAACAAAAATTACGGTATGTCTATTATCAAAAATTTCAAACCGACAAAAACTTTGTTTTTTTTAAGTCAGCTTTTTTTTCCGCAGCTGACCCCAAAAAAACGTTTCATTTTTATCATCCCAAAATTTTCTTTCATTGTAATTTTTTCTCATTAACATTTGACAATTTTTTTTTTTTAAATTGTAAAATTTTTGCCTGGGGGCTAAAACAAAAAAAACCTTAAAACAAAAAAAAATTCTGTATGTGTCCATTTTTTTTAAAAACAAAATTGTCCCTTGTCCTTGTTATATAGTCTGGCACAAGATACTCGTGTAATCTGAATATTAACATAAATGAGAATAACCTCCCCTTGTTTGTTTCACTTTGGGGAAGCCTTATGTTTTGGTCAGCCATTTTCATTTCACCATAAATCTACACTGAAAATACGAATTTGTTTGAATCAATACAACTGCATGTTTTAACACAAAATATCATAAAATGTGTTAACTCTTAACATCCTGTTGAGAATTTTCTCAATCCAGAGCATTCCTTTAAGGATATATTTAAAAAAATGGCTAAAAATGACCTTTGCATCTAAAATTGCCAGTTATTTCCCTTAAATCAAAGACTTCTAAATATGTTTAATATTACATTACACAAAGGCCAGAGCCCCATTCCTCTAAGGATTTATAAATAAATGGCTAAAAATGGCCTTTTCATTTAAAGTTACCTGTTATTTCCCTTAAATCAAAGACTTCTAAATATGTTTAATATTACATTTAAACAAAGTCCAGATTCCCCATTCCTATAAGGATTTATCAAAAATGGCTAAAAATGGTCTTTTCATTTAAAGTTACCTTGTTATTTCCCTTAAATCAAAGACTTCTAAATATGTTTAATATTACATTTAAACAAAGGCTATCATTTGAGGCTGATTGGGAAAATGAATGACACTTCCAGAGGCGGTATAGGACTTTAAGAGTTAATTGTGCTTGTGCATCATTTGAAATCAACTTAATTGTTATTAAGAACACATTTTATGATATTTTCATGTTTAAGAACACATTTATGTTAGTGTAAACATGCATTTGTACTGATTCGAACAAATTCGTATTTTCAGTGTAGATTTGCGGTGAAATGAAAATGGCCGGCCAAAACCTAGGCTTCCTCAAAGTGAAACAAACAAGGGAAGGTTATTTTCATTTATGTAACTAATGTTCAGATAACCGATATTTGTAGATGTGTCCTTGCAGCGTTTCTGAAATATGTGGGTTGTTCCAAAAGTAATGCCTCCCATTCACGTCCCCAGAAACGACAGGTACAAAGACCATGGTAACTATGTTGAAAAAAATAATTGTGATTTGTAGCTGAAAATTTGCTCAATAGTTTTATCATGTTCCCTGTATTTGTTGATGTTTCTGTGGAAATAGATTATTTTGGGAGGCAAATAATATCCTGTCTTTCCCACAGTTCCAGGTCACCATTGGGAAGCAGTAATACCGATCATATCACTTTGTTTTTTGTTTTTTTATATGCTAATAATTGAAATTTAAAACTGGATTTTAAAAAATACATATAGGATATATGTAGCCATGAACTATGACGTTTTTGTCCCACAATAGTTGGGACATATGTATTTATATTTCATGCTCAAAATGTACCAAACATTATGGGACAATAACTATAAATTATTGTGTCCCACAATTGTCAGTACATTTGTATACATTCTTCATGTTCAAAATGTATCAACAATTATGGGACACCTCTAGCCATGATGGGATTTCTGTCCCATAAAAGTTAGTACATTTCTGTTTATACTTCATGCTGAAAATGTACTAATATTTATAGGACAACTGTAGCCATGAAATATGATTCTGTCCCATAATTCTTGGTACATTTGTATATATACTTTATGCAGTAGATGTATCAAGCATTATGGGACATATATGGCCATAATGGGACTTCTGTCCCATAACAATTGGTACATTTCTATTTATACTTCACACTGAAAATGTACTAATATTTATGGGACAACTGTGGCCATGAAATATGATTCTGTCCCATAATACTTGGTACATTTATCTATATATTTCATGCACTTGATGTATAAAACCTTATGGGACATATACAGCTATAAATTATGTTTCACAATAGTTTGTACATTTATATATATATATATTTCATGCATAAAATGTACCAACAAATGGGATATATATAGCCATGATAGGATTTCTGTCCCATAAAAGTTGGTACATTTGTATATATACTCCAGGCTGAAAATGTACTAATATTTATGGGACGGCTATGAAACATGATACTGTCCCATAATACTTGGTACATCTGTATATATACTTCATAGACTAAATGTACCAATCTTTATGGGACAATCTTTATTGGGAATATTACAATCTAATTTAAAACTACAACCAAAGATGAATTCAAAATTTTTAAGGTATTATTTATGCGTTAATTATATATGCAAATAAGGTATATGAAATGCTTATTTGCATATATGCAAATCAAAACAAAAATGAATTCAATAAATAACTGAAAATATTTTACACATGACTTCATAAATATTTTTCCCAAAACATGGGACCATCATCCACTGCTTCCCAAACTTTATACCCCCCATGTCCTTAAGCCTTTCCTACCGTCAACCTTTTTTTCCATTGGCTGTATAGGGTATGTAATAATAAAGAGTGGGATCTCAAGTGGTGAAGGTCAGAAGGTAGTTGGATTATTATATTAGTCTTACTTCCTTCTTTATCTCCCCCCCCCCTTTTATCGATGTACATGAGTATCTTTCTCTCCTGGACGTAAAATTGTGGTTTGGCGTAGGGGTTTAGATTCCACCCACATCATATCTTAGACTGCCTCCACTGCAGAAGGGTAAGACCCCCTCCCCAAAAAAAAAAGATTGTTGGATATGACCCTAAAATTTATCTTATGCTGAGTTTCCAGTCCTTGAGCTCTGGGGAGTGTGCACTATCCCTTCATTGCTATTACTCCCAGGTCCACTCTGACTCATAATGTTAGTACCTGTTAGCGTTCCATTTATCTGTTTAAACATTATTTGTATTAGGAACACTTGATACTATATAACTGTGCAAATTATTTGTGTTAAAAATAACTACCTGAAGCTATAGTTGTTTACTAAGAATAATTATTATTATTAGTTACTTGAAACCATACAATTGTGTGCAGATTATTTGTGTTTGATAGGAATACTTGAAACCATGTAACTGTGTGTTAACAAATGCTTTTAAATAAGAATAGTTACTTTAAACCATATAATATATAATCCAAAAAATCCAGAGAAGAAATCTTCCTTACGACATAGGAGTTTTTTTAAACAACCTGTCGCAGTTTGAGAGCTCAATGTGTGCTCTTATTGTTAGAGTCACAGAGCAAATTTATAAGTAAAGAAATAAACAAAAAGACTTAGAGATTTTGCATTATAGCCTATTTCAGGGAGCTTAGATAAGCTTTGTCTAAGCTCCCTGAAATAGACTATAATGCAAAATCTCCAAGTCTTTTGTTATTTCTTTACTTATATATATATATATATATGAGGTAAAATAAGGAATGAAAGAACCAAACTTAGACAAAAATCTGTAGTATATTTTGCTGAAGTCTGGAACTCAGCTTTTTCTGCTTTTTTATTAGGATCATACAAGTATTTTATAGAAGGGAAGTAGGTAGGTGGGGAAGTTTTGTGGTGAGGGAAAGATTTGATTGGTTATAGGAGACATCTTTGGGGAGATAAGAAGGAAACAGACGGGAAGAGAGTTGAGGTAGGTAGGTAGAAAAAATGAATGGTGAGAACTGTCTGATAGGGGAGGGGAGTAGCCATTTCTTGGAGAGAGATTTAAGTAAAGGAAGTAGCAAATGAGAGTAATAAAAGGGGGGTGGATAGATGACCATAAAATCAAATCAGTTAATTAGTATGTGGGTATTGGACAAATAGGTCAGCAAGTTGGGGGTGGAAAGTGGATGGATATGTCCTTTCATTCCTTATTTTACCTCATTCTGTCGGATTCATTCCAACCCCCTTTTCCTCATATATATATAATATATATATATATAATATATATATAAAATGGATAAAAGTAACCTACTCAAGTTTCATCGCCTGAATCGTCAGGGTTACATCCGCTGAATTAATCGAGTTTTCGATTAATCCAGCGGATGTAACCCTGACGATTATTAATATATATATATATATATATATATAATATATAAAGGGTATGAAAAACACAATGTTGTTAAAATGAAAATATGATATAAAATATTTTCATTTTAACAGCATGTGTGTTTTCATTCCTTTTATCTATACTATATATATATATATATATATTTTAAAAAACATAATCCCTTTTGCGGACCTTCTTTTTTTTTTTACAAAATATTTAATTTTTTCACGTTGGACCCATAACAACACTTTATATATATATATATATATATATATATATATAATATATGGGAGTAAATATGGAAAATAAATCCGACAATATAAAGAAAATTTGAAAAAACAAGTGTTCCAAAAATAGGATGAATTTAATTATCGATGTTTAAACATTTCGGTTTCATTAAACCTTCATCAGGATGTATCTTGGGGTGAAGAAAATGATGGATGTTTTATAGATGACAGAAGATCTAAAAAGATTTTCATCTCTTGTCATCTATAAAAACATCAAATTTTCTTTATATATATATATATATACATACCTACACACACGGAATGGATTCTGATTAATTGAACCAAAGGGCATTAGGACCATACAGACAATAGGACCAATTCTTTTTTTTTTTTTTCATAAGGACCCGATTCGAATGTATTCATTCATTGTGAATTTATCTCTTTTGTTACAACCAATATGTTGTTTATTTGGACCAATCAGTAGTGACACCAGATTACCATTTAAAAAAAAAAAAATTCTCATAATTGCTAAAAAATGTAAATTTCCCATTCTCAAAAAGTTAAATGTGAAAGGAGTTTTCAAAAATCTGACTGAATTATCTCCCTTGCTTTGAACAAGTTTTCTATACATATCTTTGTATGTAAAATATTTTTTTGTTTGGTTAAACGGACCAGCTTGTTAATAGGTCCAAAATATTTGGTTCTTTTAACTGGAATTCACTTCTGTGTTTGTGTGTCTCCATCTGTGGGAGTGTATATATATATATTATATATATATATATGTTGTGTTGTGTGTATTTGTATGTATATCTATGCATATGTGATGGTGTATATGTGTGTGTGTGTTATTTGTATGTTATATCGTATGCATATGTGAGTGTTGTATATGTGTGTGTGTGTGTTTGTATTGTATATCTATGCTATGTGAGTGTGTATATTATGTTGTGTGTGTGTATTTGTATGTATATCTATGCATATGAGTTGTGTATATGTGTGTTGTGTGTATTTGTATGAATAATCTATGCGTGTGATGTGTGTATTGTATGTATATCTATGCATATGTGAGTGTAATATATTGTGTGTTGTGTGTATTTTATGTATATTATGCATATGGAGTGTGTATATATATTATATATATATTGTGTGTGTGTATTTGTATGTATATCTCATGCATATGTGAGTGTGTATATATATATGTGTGTGTGTGTGTATTTGTATGTATATCTATGATATGTGAGTGTTGTGTATATATATATATATGATGTGTGATATATCTATGCATATTTGAGTGTGTGGTTATATATAATATATATATATATGTGTGTGGTATATCTATGCATATTGAGTGCTGTGTTATATAATATAATATATATATATGTGTGTGATATATCTATGCATATGTGTAGTGTTGTGTTATATAATATATATATATATATATATATGTGTGTGTGATTATCTTGCATTGTGAGTGTGTGTGTATATATATTATATATATATATATATAGTGATGTGTATATCTATGCCATTATGTTGAGTGTGTGTGCTATATATTATATATATATATATATATGTGTGATGTATATCTGCATATGTGAGTGTGTGTGTATATATATAATATATATATATATATGATGGTGTATATCTATGCATATGTGTGTATCTCTCTCTTTTATGGATTAATCTTCTTAAAGCGGATACGGAAGATATTTGACGCTGCGCTGTCAAAGAACTCAACGTTACCCAGTCTGACTGTTTTTTAGCTTTGAGTGGAGGCTTCCTGTCCTGCGCACATTGGTGAGTTCTTCAACTTTATCTTTTTTCTTTATTATTTTATACAAAGGAAGGAAAATATTTTCTTTCTTATTGGATCATCCTGATGAAGGTTTAATAATAAACGAACGTTTAAACGTCAACTTCACCGTCAAAAGAAATTCATCTCTTTTTTTTGGGGGGGGATACTTTGTTTATATATATGTATATATATATATGAGGTTAAGTAAACAAACAAATGTGTTTATTTTTTATATGGCTTAAGCGACAATTTTTGGAGCATATGTGCTTAATTGAAGTCATACCTATTTTGAAAATTAATTATGTTAATAATTAATGAATTTAGGCGGCATATATGTTCAAATGTAAGGCTAAACAATTCGAGAAATAAGTTTCAAAACGAACGAAGAATGTGGAAATGGCAAGCTAGTGTAACGGTTAGAGACTTCGCCTGTCAGCTTGACAGTCGAGGTTTTGAGTCACCACACGGAGCAGTCTCCCATGTCTATGAACCTTGCTGATGAAATAATAGGTCGAAATGTACATTCAGGGATTGACATTTTCTCGATTCGTTTAGCCTTAACATTTGAACATATATGCTCGCCTAAATTCATTAATTATTAACTAATTAATTTTCAAATTAGGTATGACTTCAATTAAGCACATATCATCCAAATATATATATATATATATATATATATATATTTATATATATATATATGCTTGATAGTCAGTTACAATGCGTATATTCGTAATAAAAATCGATAATTAATGAAAATAATCATGGACAAGCGAACTCGGCAAATATCCCACAACGTAGAACATCCTACAGCAGCCGTTTTCAATTATTAAGTCTCATCAACGATGTATACTTACGATTCCCTTCGACNCGACAGTGAGCGCGCAGTGCCCAGGCGTTCAGCTTTGTCATACATATAAGCCTCTTCCCCGGTTTCCTCTCGTGTGCGACCGTACATGACTAAGAAACCCAGCATTTGACAGGCAGGCCCTGCCACACGCATTACATATATAGTCCGGCTTAAATGTAGGAAATGTGTCCATAACGTTCGTCATGTGCCATATGCGTAGAGACCGCTTCAGGATGGAGTGTTCGAGCCGTTTTACCTCAAACCCCTTGCAGCTATCATAGACAAGTTTTCTCCATACTGCACGATTCGTAGATATTCTCTCCCACTCATGAACGTTTATGTTGAGAGTTTTGATGTTGTTTTTGATAGCATCCCTAAAAACGCTTTTTGGGCTTGTGCCTCGGACGCTTCCCGTAGAACAATGCGTATATCGTATAAAATTCGATAATTAATGAAAATAATCATGACAAGCGAACTCGGTAAATATCGCCCCCTACGTAGAACATCGTACAGCTGTTTCAACTTTTTAAAGTTGAAACAGGTATACGATGTTCTACTTTATAAAGTTGAAACAGCTGTACGATGTTCTACGTAGGGGGCGATATTTGCCAAGTTCGCTTGTCATGATTATTTTAATTAATTATCGAATTTTATACGATATACGCATTGTAACTGCCTTCAAGCAAAACATATAAATAATATATATATATATATATATGTGTGTGTGTGTGTGTGTGTAAATAATATATATATATATATATTATATATATATAATAAAATAACTTTATTACTTGGCTCTACTTAGGTATCGAGCACTTTTTACAAATTAGCTTCTCCTAGTGGTTATATGAATATATATATATCTTATATACATATATATATATATAAATTGTTTTTTCTTTTGGCCAAATACTGTACCAATAGATTATTTTTTGTTGGTACGAATATCTTGGTCTTTTCTTTTTTTCAAAAAATTTTTTCTTCCTGGTTGATGTTTGGTAGTATATTTTTACAATCAAACTCTCTGCCGGGTTTTTTCTCTCCGCAAGGATCTACCAACACGCTTGGTATATTATATATATATATATATATATATATATATATATATATATATATATATATATATATATATATATCTGTGTTGAAATCATATATCAAATCTTATACTTCAAGGGAATATTGACATGCCACAAAACCAACCAGCCAACCAACCAACATAACATTCTATATAATTTCTTTTTGACAGGTTATCTGAAAAAGGATTCAGTTTATTAGAAAGAGAAGCGGAGAAATTACTTTTTGAAATCGTCTGCAAATCGATCAAAGCGTGAGTAATCAATCATTAAACATGCCATGTCGGTGGGGCATAGAATAAGTAAAATTAAAAGAATAAAATAATTTTTTTTTTAAATCTTGAATAGAAAAAAATTGAAGATCTGGATTTGTGCGAAATTTTGTAGATAAATAGAATTATCAAATTTTTACGGAAAGTTTTTTTCATCTTTTAGATGGTAAGTTACATTTACAATAAGCCGTGCTGGTTCTGTTCATATCTATCAATCTATATATCTTTCTATATATCATAAAATGCATTGAAAATGGTTTTAACAATAAAAATGTATTGGGAATGATTTTTACTATAAAAATGCATTGGAAATGATTTTTACTATAAAAATGCATTGTAAATTATTTTTAGTATAAAAATGCATTGGAAATGCATTGGAAATGATTTTTTCTATAAAAATGCACTGGAAATGATTTTTACTATAAAAATGCATTGGAAATGATTTTTACTATAAAAATGCATTGGAAATGGATTTTACTATAAAAATGCATTGGAAATGATTTTTACTATAAAAATGCATTAGAAATAATTTCTATGATAAAAATGCATCGGAAATAATTTTTACTGTAAAAATTCGTTGGAAATGATTTTTACTATAAAAATGCATTGGAAATGAATTTTACTATAAAAATGCATTGGAAATGATTTTTATTATAAAAATGCATTAGAAATGATTTCTACGATAAAAATGCATTGAAAATAATTTTTACTATAAAAATGCATTGGAAATGAATTTTACTATAAAAATGCATTAGAAATAATTTCTACGATAAAAATGCATCGGAAATAATTTTTACTATAAAAATTCATTGGAAATGAATTTTACTATTAAAATGCATTGGAAATGAATTTTTATAGTAAAAATGCATTGGAAATGAATTTTACTACAAAAATGCATAGGAAATAATTTTTACAATAAAAATGCATTGGAAATGAATTTTACTAAAAAAAAAAGGGCATTGGAAATAGTTATTTCAATAAAAATGCATCGGAAATAATTTTTACTATAAAAATTCATTGGAAATGATTTTTACAATAAAAATGCATTGGAAATGATTTTTACTATAAAAATGCATTGAAAATGATTTCTACGATAAAAATGCATTGGAAATGATTTTTACTATAAAAATGCATTGGAAATAATTTCTACGATAAAAATGCATCGGAAATAATTTTTACTATAAAAATTCATTGGAAATGAATTTTACAATAAAAATTCATTGGAAATGATTTTTACAATAAAAATTCATTGGAAATGATTTTTAACTATAAAAATGCATTGGGATTTTTACTATAAAATGCATTTTTTACTATAAAATGCATTGGGCAATGATTTTTACTATAAAAATGCATTAGAAATGATTTTTACTATAAAAATGCATTGAAATGATTTCTACGATAAAAATGCATTGGAAATAATTTTTACTATAAAATGCATTAGAAATGATTTTTACTATAAAAATGCATTAGAAATGATTTTACTATAAAAATGCATTGGAAATGATTTTTACTATAAAAATGCATTGGAAATGATTTTTACTATAAAAATGCATTG
This sequence comes from Doryteuthis pealeii, assembly GCA_023376005.1. Taxonomy (NCBI): domain Eukaryota; kingdom Metazoa; phylum Mollusca; class Cephalopoda; order Myopsida; family Loliginidae; genus Doryteuthis; species Doryteuthis pealeii. Next base: position 85,310 of record JALAJA010000103.1, on the reverse strand, counting down.
GAAATGATTTTTACTATAAAAATGCATTGGAAATGATTTTACCTATTCGCTTATTATTCGTTTTTTCGTTTTGTTTTGTTTTTCAGCTCTAATACTGACGACATTTTGTCCTTTCTTTTTGACTCCGGCGTCAATGTAAATTTCCAGCTCCACGGCGATAACACGTTCGTATCCTTTCTAACATGTATCTGGCACAATGACATATTCATGGGTCATAGTATGAGATTTTAACTCACTACAATAGGGAACCCCTCCCCGAGCTACCCGGCCCAGTCGCAGTGGGTGGGGGCTTAGAATACACCGACTGCAGTTGGGTAAGACATCTCCCCACACACACACCAAAAATCAGATGTCTTTGGTTCGCGGTATGTCAGAAAAGTTCAAGTATGTCAGAAAACGGAGTTAGCTTCGTTCAGTGCGCGAGAAGAGGCGAGAGATGTAGCAGGACAACTCGTGGATGCTTCAACAGGACAACGCACCTGTCTACACTGCCCTGAGTATCCGACAGTTCCTGGCCCAGAAGAACATCACTGTGCTGGAGCAACCTCCCTATTCGCCCGACCTGGCTCCATGTGATTTTTTCCTCTCCCCCAAGTTCAAAGGTGTCATTAAGGGAACCCATTTTGAGGATGTGCTCGACATCAAAAAGGCCCTGACAAATGAGCTACGGAGAATCCCGGAAGAATCCTTCCAGGAGTGCATATAAGCATGGCAGAGAAGGGTGGGAAAGTGCATTAGACTCCAGGGGGAATTACTTTGAAGGGGATAACTTGTAGTTTGTAGTTTGGATATGAAATAGTTTTTTTTGTGACACTAGTCCTGGAACTTTTCTGACACACCTTATATGACACTATATCCGGGGCAGTGGTGTAATGTAATTGGAACCGGGTGGTGTAATGGTTAAAGTCGTGGGAAATGGACTCGTCACCCCGAGTTCAAATCCTGGATGTGGTAATTGCAGTTCACTTAGCGCTAATACCCTTGGGAAAGGTATGAATCCTACTCTCCCTCCAGCTATGAGTAAATAGTAGGGCAGACTGGGCTCTTTAACCTTGGTTAGGCAACCAGTCTAGGAGAAGGAAAACTCTGAATTCAAACCTGTTAAACTCCGCTTAAGAAATTGACCTTGTGTCACATCCTGCTCGTGCGGAGGGGTTGGTAAATATATATATATATATATATATATACTGAAAAATCCTCGGTTTTTGCAATAGGGGTGGGGGCATATTTTTAATTTGAAATTTAGTTATAATTTCATCATTTGATTTGATTTTCCTAAAATAAAATGATAACATTTCCTGTTTTAAATACTGAAAATTGAGTACCCATCAAGAATTAATAAAACAAAACATCTTTGGCATAAAATGACCCAATGGGTTGATATGCCGTAAAACCCAACCAACCAGCGAACCATTACAACAGAATTTAAATCATCATTCGGTTTATACGAGGGTGAGTAAAAAAGTAATGCCATTTTCTTTAGAACAGGTATAATTACCAACACAGGAACATGTATCATACATCAAAATGAAGCTGGTCCTCTGTGGATCACATCTCTACAGATTTCACTTCCTCATCACTGAAATAATGTTCTCAAACCCTTTTTCATTGAGCTACTGAGATGATAGTCTAAATATGCTAAATCTGGTGAGTATGGATGATGTGGATCTGTAATGAATAAGTGACTCAAGGAACAGTCAACAGAATTTTATGGGACGGAGATACATGCTCTCATTCAAAGGTGGAACATTGCTATTGAGAGAAACGGTGACTATTTGGAGAAGTAGGGGTGTAATTCACAGAGGACCAGCTTCATTTTGATGTATGATATATGTTCCTGTATTAGTAATTATACGTCCTAAACAAAATGGCATTACTTTTTGACTGACCTATGTGGAGAAGTAGGGATGTGATCCACAGAGGACCAGTTTCATTTTGATGTATGATACATGTTCCTGTGTTGGTAATCATACCTGTCCTAAATAAAATGGCATTACTTTTTGACACTCCTATGTGGGGAAGTAGGGATGTGATCCACAGAGGATCAGCTTCATTTTGATGTATGATACATGTTCCTGTGTTGGTAATTATACATGTCCTAAACAAAATGGCATTACTTTTTTACTCATCTATGTGGAGAAGTAGGAATGTGATCCACAAAGGACCAGCTTCATTTTGATGCATAATACATGTTCCTGTGTTGATAATTATACCTGTCCTAAACAAAATGGCATTACTTTTTTACTCACCCTCGTAGCTTCAGTAACACAATTAACTTTTAAATTTCTCTTTTTTTTTGTACTTTCTAGAGCTCTACACTATGTTTGTTCCCTTGGGTCTTCCGACTTTGTATTGAAGGGTCTCTTGGACCAAGGAGCAAATCCTCACCTTCTAAATGAAAAAGCAATGTCTCCTTTGATGGTAGCTGTTAAATCCAATAATTTGAAGACGGTGGCAATCCTGCTTGAAGACGGGGCCGACATGTTGATCGAAAATGATAAAGGTATATAAACTTTTTATTTTATTCTAGTCTCTGTTTGTTGATAGAAGAATCTGTCTTTAGCTGTCCATACTTTTCGTACGCATATTTAAACAGGACGTAGAAACAACACCCCACGAGAACACAACTGTATGGCCACCTGCCCCATATCACACAAATCATCCGTGTGAGGCGAACAAGGTATGCTGGGCACTGCTGGAGAAGCAAGGATGAACTCATAAGTGACGTTCTTATGTGAAAGCCATCACATGGGCATGCCAGAGTAGGTTGTCCAGCAAAGACGTACATAGATCAACTCTGCGCGGATGCT